>CAIGRS010182138.1:0-11802 GCA_903798395.1 Fraxinus floribunda | reverse complement strand
TTTTAAGTGTGGGGAGAGGATTTAGACTTATGTTGCATTTAGATGGCAATTCTATAGATATAACGTAATTTGATTCTCCACACTTATTTTGATTTAGGTGGTAATTCTATGATATAATGTAATTTGGAAGAAATAAGTGAATAAGGGTCAAAAGGAAAGAAAATGAAGTTCGGGGACTGAGATAAAAGTTATGTGGAATCTCACGATGAAGATTTGAGAGTGTTAAAGCTCAATTGGATGAAGAAAAAGTCAAAGGGATGAAGTACAATCAAAGGATTAACACATATAAACTTCCCGAAAAGGTTATGCATCGAATTTTCAGTCTCAGTTTGAGACCCAATTTTAGCATAGGAAACATTTGAATTGGAAAAATAATTATTGAAATATTTGTAGACCTTTGAGTTAGCTTTCTAACACATCTTTAATCGCCTCAATTAGATATCAGAAGAGAAAGATATGGTTAAAAAACTGAAGGCTGTCCGATGGAAATTATTTAAAGCCATGCAGTCGCATAGCTTATATTCCATGAGGTCACAAATGGTGTTTCAGCGAATTTCAGAGTCCATTTTCAATGTTCTATGCAACCATATGACTTACTACCATGTGGTCGCATAGTTCATTTTCGACACGAAAATTTTGGTTTTCGAATTTAAGTCAACTATATGCGATGACACACACCAACCCTTTTCTTCTGCTACTGCTGAAGAATCGCCAATGGTCGCGAACTCGCAGGTAACGTTTGCCTGGTCTATTGCGGTCTAGAGCTCTACTAGGGACAGAACAGGCAAGCAATAACTAGTTGAATGAGTAGATATGTGTTGAATTGAAAATTGAGCGAAGGCGAAGACTAAGCAGAGACGGGACTGGTAGGCAGAGGCAGAGGCGGAGGCGAAAGAAGAAAGAGTAGGTGAATTGAAAATTGAATTGGAATGGAATGATTGGAATAGGTTGTAATTGGTATTGGATCTAATGGTATTGTCGTATTAGGTTGAATCATGATTCACATTGGGCATCACTTCTTGGCTGGGCGGTACAATAATAGGTTAATAATTAAAAATATTGCCCTTTGGGGTTGGGCCCAAAGGTTCAGTGTAGGCCGCCCCTTATGTCTTCAATAACAACTCTTTATCCCAACAAATCAAATAGATTTTTCTTTTATCGTTGTGGTAATACAATATAAGTTTTAATCACACAGAGGAATACTTCTCTAAATCTCTAGAACTTAGTTTTCAAAAACTCATCAATTTTATCAGTTGCAAAATCCTCATTGTTGAAATATTTCAAAGCCTGAAAAGAAAATATACAAAATACTTTTGAAATATAAATCATCAATACTGCATAAAATTCCAAAGATTTCCCATATGAGAACAATTATGTACTCACATCACATCATAGTTAATTTATGAATCGATTTCCCATATGTTGTATTAGCATCATTATACGCTTTCTTTGAATTGAAAAGTATCGAAAAAATAACATCATATTGGTGAAAAAATTGTGATCATAATATTTATCTGAGAGGTTAGGAAAAACCAAGCCAGAATCATTCCTATTTTTCTAAGAACGCTAAACAAAATATTTATCTCAAAGGTCTCTGACTTCGATATAAGTGGGTCTAAATACATTTCAAAAGAACATCATGATGTTTAAGTGCAAATAATACTTATATGTCCAGAAAATAATCCATTAAATGAAAACAAAATTCAGGTCCTACAACAAAGTTTAATACTTCAAAATCCAATTAACCTCCGATAATCTTAGCTTTCGACTATAAAAGAAAACTTCAAAAATGCAGAAACCATCACCAGCTGACTATTTTTTTTCTTGGACCCATATAAAAAGAGAGAGATTAAAGAAAAGGAAAAGGGAAAAGAAAGTCAGAGATGAAACCTTAGATGAAATCTATTGAAACCATTGTTATGCCAAGCCAAAATCCAAGGATAATAATGCAACTTATTTTCAAGATCGGCTAATCAGCAAATGTAAATTTTAGAAGTTAGAGTTCCAATTTTGGTATCTGTACAAAGAAATCACAAAGAGAAGGACGGGAAAAAGAACGGTAAAACCCAAAAGATTCTTGCATATATGGAAACAAATAGTAAACCCATCCGCATACCCAGGGTTCATTGAAAAAAAATCTACGTTCAGTTACCAAAATTCCTTGTTTTAATAATTAAAAAGTGGAACTGCTACCAAAATACCAAAGCCAAAATCTAGGATGTATAATAAAAGCTTCAAATTCAATGTACCCAAGTCTTAGCACTGATCCAAGAATCACCCCATATATATGTATATTCCATGGTTCCGGACAGGGGCAGACGCAGACTTTAAAATTAGGAGGAGCACAATCAAACTTGCAAAGAAATTGAGAAAAATTTTACAATTGAAAATTTATGTCCAAAAAAATCATATCTCATGTAATTTTGCATCCGAAAATTTACATGGATATGACTTTTTCAGATATAAAATTTCGAAATTTTTTGATGTCATATTCCATAAAATGATGAAAATTACATTGAGAAATTTATTTTGCAAAAAATAATTAATGTTAATGAAATAATTGATTTTTTTTTTTAAATGTGAATTAGACGTCTTTCTTTAAGACTCATGTTTAACGTATTTTTAACTATTTTCGATATCTGTTTGGACTATTCGATATACTCATAATGTAGTTCTCGAAATAAGTTTTGAGATGACATAAACAATTGGTAGATTCAATTAGCGTACGATCGTAGGAGGATTTTTAAAATTATCATGTTATCGAAATTCAAATTTAATTTTATCCCTATTTGATTGAGATTAAAATCAAATTTTTAGTAAATTTTGATAAAAGATAAATAGTTATAGATTTCATAAAATATGTTATTAAAATTAATTGTCAAGTTTGATTAAGATTTTTAGATTTCAATCGTTACCAAATATGATTTTTAAAAAAAATCTCAAAAGTTAGGGGGGCATGTGCCCCGTCGGACCCCCCTGGGTCTGCTAGTGGTTCCGGACAAGCAAAGTTGTAGTTTTGGGGTATGATTTGATCTACAAAACAAGGATTAAAAATCATTTTTCATGGAAGAATGCTTCTACTGGAGACATGAAAACATGGTCTCCGAAAGTCTTTAAAGACCAAATTACAGAAACACTTAGTTTTGTACGGTGACAATCTTTCCGTTCAGTCACATTCTTCTCTATTTCTTTTACAATCATTACGTTTTACTTGCTTTTAGTTCTTTTCCAATGCAATTCTTCATTTTGTCATTCAAACAGTGGCTATCACACTGCATCTAGGGTCTCGTCTTCAAACTTCGCTTCAAGTCTCAACTCTAGTAAATCCCATTTAAGAGATAGGTGGTAGTGAATGAAAATGTACTTTTCACAGATGAAGAGCATGTGGATCAGTGTAAACAATCAACAAAAATAATTCGAGATCAAAATTCCACAGGTTAAGGCAACCGTTCCTATCGAAACGAGTTTACCTCCTGTTAAGATTTGAGATTCCATATTAAAAGGTAAACCTTATTAAGAAGAGTTTCCAAAAATTCTTATAAATTGATCTATGTTTTCATCTTTATTCGATGTGGAATTTTTATCCCTTAACACCATTTCCTTAGAGATTGTAGAAAATGAAGCTCAAAAAACAGTTTGCAAAGTTCTTGGACGTATTTAGGAAGCTTCATGTCAACATCTCGTTAATTGAAGCCATATCTCAGATACCAAGCTGCTTTGGGGAGGTAAAGAAACGGGGTAGAGGATGGCAAGAGTGAACTAGATGTTAATTGTCTGTTGGAGCTAGTCGAGGGGTTGGTGATTAAGGATGCAGGGCAGCTTGATGAGAATACACAGTCCTCAAGTTCAATGGTGCTAGTGGTGCATTGGATTAGACCATCTGTCGGCCACTTAAAATAGAATACTAATCCGGCAGTCAAAGTCGATAATGGGATAGCTAGTTGGGTGTGGCGTGGTAATTAGGGACAATGAGGAGGTTGTGAGGGTCTCTTTTCAAACATTTGAACGTTCCTTCATCCCCGGAACATGCTGAGGCCATATTCGAGAAAGGCTTTTGTTTGCAAAGAGCCAGATGTTGGTAATATCGGCGACTCTCTTTCTTGTGCACCTTTATTTCATTTAGATATTGTAACCCTTCTTCAAAAGTTGGATATGGTTACTATTGCTTTATTCCCAGCCATGGGAACAGAGTGAGTCACAATGTAGTTGCTTTTGCTACTTCTGCCCCACCTATCCAACACCGGCTTGATCCGCTAATATAATGACTTTATCTCAAGAATCCCTAACCTTAGCTGAGCTCGACAGGCAAAGCTTGCAATCTTCTCAAACTCGCCATATTTTTCTTATTTTAATATGTTAATTTTTTTTTTATCCAGTATTTTTTTTCTATATATTTCTTTAATTCTATTTTGAAAAAAAACTGAATAATTTAAAAAGTTCGCAGACTGACACAAGTTGCTCTTACGATAGGATCCATGGTCAAGCTGAGCATGGATTTTTTGGTCAACGAGCCAAGCCTAATTGGCTGGCCTCAGCTTGACCAAATGCCTCCCCTTCCTTGGATCTCGATATTTACTTGAGTATTTTTGTGTAAATTCATATTTTGTATACAATACTATATACAAGTAAACAATAATAATCAATATTTTAATTTCTTTTCCTCAATATTTTCAAACATGAGTAGTACTATATATAAATTCTTCTTTATAGGTACATATCTATATTCAATTTACTGTATAGTCTATTTTGGAACAGTGCATTGCCAAAATTCCGCCCTTGGTTGATTTTTATTTTTTGAGAAGTTATTTTCTAGGAATTTTTTTAAAGTGTGTAGTTAAAAGGTAGAGAAAATATATAAATTTACATGTAAAATTATTTTATTAAAAAAATATGTAATTAGAAATGAGTTTTAAAAAAAATGTAATTTTGAAAAATCAAAATCAAATAGGCTGTATTCCCATTTTGCTTTTGTCGTCTTTTATTTATACTTTTCTTGTCTTTGCAAGAAGATAATATAAGTATGGACAAATTTAATACGTAGTTAACATCTTAGTCACATTATAGTTGAAGCAAACCCATGTGCAATATGGGAACAAATGGCAAATAAAAATCACTAAAATAAAGACTTGTGAGAAAATTCATGCATATCCAACCATGCAATATCCACATGTAGGTTAAATTTAATATACTATCATGTGGTTACCACTAAAGCAGACAGTACAACCATCTCAAGTTGTGTGTGTATATATATATATATATAGGCCCTGTCTGGGCGCCATTTTCTTGGCCACAAAATTGATTAATTGACCGTTAATTTGAACAAGGGTCCCACCAATGTGAGGAGAAGGTCAACATGTGCGGCTGCCAACGGTACAAAAAACGATTAAATTCTGGGGAAATTGGAAACAGACATACTCATATATTGGACTAAAGATGTAAAATGAATTTATTTTATAATTAGTGAATAAAAGGTTTTATTCACTGCCACAATGTTATTATTGTCTGAATCCAGAATGTTTCTTGCATACGTGACTGGTATCCACATGATTAGAATCAATTTGGACATTAATGAAATAATTTTGTATATTATTGATAACAAGCTAATTAATGACTTCATTCATTTGAGTATTTATAATTGTCTCAATTACAAGAGTGTGTTAATTTTTTACTTTTTTTCAGTTAAGGATGAGTTATCGAATATCCATAGGCCCTATAGGTTTTAGAGAAATTTATTTGATGATTTGTTTTGTATGTTAGACTCAATAAGTTTTAAGGAAGAAAATTGACAAATTTTGTCATGTTTCCCTCCTTTAAGCATAACGAATATCATGACACTAGCTCAACAAGTTGAGTCTACTCTCCATTCTATCACCTTGTCGATTTCGTTTCATTTATCTCGAACAATACGGCTTACGTTATCAAAGGGAAAAGGGGCAACTTTTACTCATGTATCTTTCTTTATTGCCTCTATATAGGGTTAATTTGTTGAAAATAAGCATGAGAAATAAATTGTTTTGTAAACAGGAATTAAGTACAACTTGAACTACCGATCTTGAATTTTTTATTTTTTTCTTTTAATGAGGGATTTGGTAATTGGCTATTTAATCGAGTGACAATAGAAAATAAATCAAAACAATGTTTTCTGGTACCTTAAATATTTGTTAATTATTATGTTCAATTTAAAGTACTGATTATGTTAGAGAAAGGTAGTTGTGAAGGGGAAGCAAATAAACATAGCATGTGATTGCCAATTAATCATTTATTAGTAGTCCAATTGGAACTTAAATAGCTTTAAACTCTAATAATTCGTTTTTGTGGAACAAAATAACTCGGTAAACTAGAAATACTTCTTGAAGTGTCATATGTTTAATGTTTATGCAGTACTTTGTTACTCTACCTTTGTATTGTACAACATAAAATAATATTTAAAATTCAGGGAAATTATAATACTTATAAAATGCCTAAAAAAAAAAAAACGTAATTATGTTATTTGTTGTATATATTATGTAATTATAACCATGATTGCTGACTTTTAAGATGGGTCACACTGCGTCCACCATCTCTGATGAGTCACCACCTTGGACTTCTCTCAAATTGTGATTCGGGACAACATTTCATAGTCAATCAAAGGAATATTTACAAAGTTACTGTCAGCTGAAAAAGACTTCGACAATTCTCATCGGCTCATCTTTTACGAAGAGGCCAAATTTTCAATTTACCTATATTTGTCACTTTATCGTGGTATAAATTCTGTAGAGTCCTTGAATTCGTCATGTATGTACACCCCATGTACATGCATGCATGCATCACCACAACAACATCAACAAATAGATATTAATGAGGGTGGTATCGTACAAATATCTAATAATTAATATTTCTTGGATCATGAAAAATTTGGTTTTCATTATAAATACTAGAGAGAGTCCAACAACTGATGGATGTCCATGTGCTACATCCCAAAGGGCACCCCTCCCAACACCTAATATTGGAGGCCACTAATTACCAAAAATAAACGGTAAAATTCCTCCTACTCCCTAACATTTCATAAATTTACAATCTTATTTCCGATCTCGCGTTTGTGGAATTCATGTCCCTATCCTTCTAACAAGCAAAGATTTTTGGTTTGGGGGCCAATAATGATCGTTGATGCTAAAATAGTCGGTAGTCGACAGTTTAGTGGAAGCGGGCAGAAAGAGCATTATTAGAATTAAACAATAAAGTTATTGGAATTGAAAATGAATATAATGTTCCTATTTGAAATATTATGTTATATGTCATGTATAACTTGCCAACTTTACCCGTCTAAAAATTAGTTAGTGCATCTCATAGGAGGAAAATTTAACACTGATCCTAATGAATTTTCAAGTAAAAATATGCAAATGGAACTCAAGAATGCGGATTGAAGATATTGATTTTATAGGTTGGGACCAATTTTTTCAAAGATCCTAAAGGTCCACTAATTGAAAAAATTTTCCAAAAAAATAAATAAAGAAAAGAAAAATATGATTGTGGTTGGATGGATTCAAAATCTTGTCCCCTAGACAAAAAGTGATAATTTACCACTAGGCTACAAACAAGTTATATGGTATTTTCCTTTATTGTGTTTTGTTTTTAAATATAAATAGAAAATAAAAAATAAAAACAACTTTCGGGGGTCTGCCCATCTTTTTGAACTGTGCAAATTGTATCCTTTTTAGATGTTATATCCACGAGGCACAAACGTGATATATGACTATAATGGTAAAATAGTCTAAAAATATTTCCTTCATTGTAAAAATCAACAATGGTTGTGCAACTTATTACATTACTCTTTTTTGGACAATTTATTGTTTTAATCAAACATGGCGTGAACATTAATCGTTTAAAATATCATTTTTCGTCAAGAGAATACCGTGACTACTACACTTATGCAAGGTTGAAAACTTCTACACAAATTTATCCAAATTTTTTTTTTTGAAGAGATATATGATACTTTGGATTGAGGAATAATTTTATGTTGAAGACTCAAAAATAATTGATATGGTGGATGAATATTCATAATTACTAAATGAACCTACCTTACCTTATGCATCAAAAGGCATTTTTTACAACAATTTCAATTAATAGTCGAATACTTACTTCCAACGGATGGAATTCGATGTCACCATAACAAAAATTGACATAAAAAAAATGCGAGCGAGTCAAAAATTAACCACGACGATAGAGTACAAACACCCTTACCCAACCAATAATAAATTCAAATGACAAAATGAAGAAGATCCTACCTTCCTGACAGAGTTTTGTCACAAGAATTTGGCATCTTCCTCCACCCAATTTCACATGGCTTCTGATCATCCAAAAAGCAGCCTCCTAGTTACCAGAACATCTTTTTGCCACCCAATTTCTTACTAAAAAGCCAAAAATAAGTAATTTCTTTACTTATGAGTACATAAAACTGTAACTCATCCAAACAAAATTTTTTTTTTTTAAAAAAAATGGAATTTACTTGGAAATAACTACTTTTAAACAAGATTAGCCAAACATATGCTGCTAGTGCTGGCCTCCTCCAACAGGTTAAGAATCAACACTAATGTTATTTGAAGAGTTTCGTTTCCTCTCTATCACTCCATTTATGCAACTATGTCAGTGCAAAGAACATACAATTAATAAAACAGGAAAAATGTTCTGATCCAACAATAAAAACCTTAATTATTTCGAAAGCTACTACTGATCATAAGTAGAAGATAATTCGATAAAGACAGAACAGGAGAGAAACTGAAGAAAGTCCCATCTCATTGGTAGCTTTCTTTCTTGTTCCGATCCCTTCTTTTCTGATCTAATCTTACATGAACGTGTAGGAAACAGTGAAAGGAGATGGGGAAGACGAGCAAGTGGATAAGGAATTTCTTGACAGGAAAGAAAGATAAGGAGAAAGAGAAGAATAATGCAAATAATCTGCACATTTCTGCTGGAAATGGCGATCAGCGGCCTACAACAACTCCTACATCGATCCTGCCGACGACCCCGAAAGAGAAGAGGCGGTGGAGTTTTCGCAGGTCATCGGCCGCTGCTGTGCCGCGGCAGCAGGAATCGAATTCTGGAGACAGTATTACTGCCACACCATGTGCACAAGCAGCAGCAATGGAATTGGATAGTGATCCCAAAAGGCATGCGTTGGCTGTGGCCCTGGCCACTGCAGCAGCTGCGGATGCCGCGGTGGTGGCAGCCAAGGCTGCAGCTGCAATGATCCAGCTAACGACTGCTGCCACTGGGAGAGCCTCTGCTGTTGAAGAGGCAGCTGCCATCAAGATTCAGTCTGTTTTTCGTGGGTACTTGGTATGTAATTCTTGAACTCTACATTCTACTCAATTTACTCGATATTGAACACCACAGAATTTTTCAATTTTTTTGGTGTAGGAATTGATCCATAAGTGTTTTTTTGTTGGAATCTACAAAGCCTAATCAAACTCAGTACTTTTCTCCTCAATAGTTGGTTGACTGCGTGGAGTCTAATCTTAGTCTATACTTTCCATACTTTTCTCNGGGTTTTGGAAGGTTTTGGTTGACATTGTGGTGTCGTTTTGTTGGTTGACTGAGCTCGAGTTCTTGGAGATTGAAGTCTATATATCCCACAGTCTATACTTTCCATACTTTTCTCGACTGCGGATTGACCTGCTAATCATACCATACACTTTTTCCCCAAATGTGTATTGACCTACCACATATTCCATACATATATTAGATTACTCTAATTTTTGAACTACATGAAAAATTATGGGAACCCGGTTTTGACGGTTTGAAGCGTGAGAAATCCAACTCTTTTTTTGAGAACCTGCAGCGTCAAATGAATGTAACTTTCACATCACCAGGGAACCACAATAAATAAGTTTGTTTACTTTGATTGATTTTCAATTAATTCTATTTATTATTGCTCACACGAGAAGGAATAGAGCTTAATCCGTAATGTCTTTTACAGGCACGAAAAGCTTTGAATGCGCTGAAAGGCTTAGTGAAGTTGCAGGCGTTGGTTAGAGGGCATTTGGTAAGAAAACAGGCCACTGCTACACTTAGGTGTATGCAGGCATTGGTGACTGTCCAAGAAAGAGCTCGAGCCCAAAGAATCCGAATGGTTGAAGAAACGACACAATTCAACAATCAAATGCATTTCAAACATAGAAAATCAACACAAGAAAATAGATTTAGGCCCTCAAATCAAGTATGAATCCCTCCAACAATTACCTGTTGTCTTGTATAGTTATAGATCTGATCGTGTAAATTGTAGAAAATTTTTGATTTCGACTTCTTTGGTCAAATTCTATCTGCTGACATTGTTACAAGAATTGGCTTACTTTGTTGATGTGATGTAGGAATTTGAAGAGAACATCAAGATAGTGGAAATAGATCTTGGAGACTCGAGGCCAAGCACAAAGGGTAGAAACAGCTATTCAAACTATGGACAAATCGAGAAAAACGAGCACAGAATTTCTATGCACAACAGCGCATACACAAAACCCGACCGTCAAAAGATCTCATCAGCACCCTCAAACATAACAGATATGAGTCCAAAAGCATGTAGTGGCCATTTCGACGAATACTCATTCAATACAGCACAGAGTAGCCCTCAGTGTTACTCGGCCTTCTCCAAACCTGATCCATCAAGAAATCCGTCTCCTTATCCTCGATCAGAATACGCAGAATCCCTTTACAATGAATATCCATTTTACCCGAACTATATGGCCAATACAGAGTCATCAAGGGCTAAAGTGCGTTCGCATAGTGCGCCCAAGCAACGCCCTGTTGAATCCTTCGAGAGGCAACTAAGCAGGTATTAGAGATAAATCTGATTACTATTGATGTCAGTTTAGTATCCTAAAGAGACGAATCTAAATCCTCTATAAATGTATTCTCTCTTTAAGAGAGAAATGACATCATTCAGCATTTATCTCTGTTCCTACAACAGGCGCAGACCATCGCTTGAAGGAAGGAACGTCCCTCGGGCAGTCCGAATGCAAAGATCAACATCTCATGCTGGTTCGACTGCTCAGAATTATCATTATACTTGGTCAGTCAAGCTAGATAGATCAGCTGTGTCTCTCAAGGACAGTGAGTGTGGATCAACTAGCACTGTGCTTACTACCACCAATAACTGTAGATCCCTCGTTGGAATTGAGGTGAGTAAAAACAGAATTATCGAAGACAATATATCTATAACTAGGCTTGAAATCAACCGCATATGGTCGGATTCTGATTTTCTTTTCCTTCCTATTTTTTTTTTTTTTGGCCTGCAGGTTCAAAGATATTAAGTACAAATTCTTCTTGTTCAACCAAAGTGTATTTCTGAACTCAAAGGACAATTGAAAAACTTAACAACAAAAGATCCGAGGCTGTATAAGTAATTGACTTGAACCTTTTTCATTTTTCATTTACTCTTGATAGTTTGTTTTTCCCTTTTTTATTTGATTTTTTTTTTTCCAGGGGAGCATTGTATTGAAACTCTCTTTATGTAGAGTGGTGTTTATTTCTGTATTTCATTTGTTTATGATCTGAATGTTAGTGCTTTTAAAGAGAGATTTTTAAGGAAACTTCAAATGTAAACGGCTTTTTATATGTGTTTTATTAACTTTGGAACTTGCTGACACTTTCACGTAGACGGCCAGGGATGGAGCTAAGGGGGGGCAGGAGGGGGCGACCCCCCCCCCCCAACATTGTCCGCGGTCCACTAATTCTAGTTAATTTGTAATGTATTTTTCAGTTTCGCCCCCCCAAAACTTTTGACGTTGCAAAATTTTGAATTTTTTTTTATTTTTTTCCATTAATTACAAA
>CAIGRS010182111.1:0-12279 GCA_903798395.1 Fraxinus floribunda | reverse complement strand
CTACGTGGATGGTGGCTAGGCGGTGCCAAGTAATAAATTTCAAGCAAAACATTTGACAATAAATTATATTACGACATGTTGTGTTTTCCTTAATTTCCATTAAATGTTTAGATTCTTGACATTATGTTTAAATTTTTGTTTGAATGTTTTAAATAAATTAAGGATTTTAAGGTTTTGCACGAATGATTCCGCATTATGAAACGATATCGATAACACCCCAAAGTTTAATCTGAAAAAAATTTGGAACGTTAAATTTAGTCCCAAATTTATCGAAAAAGTGCAAATGAGTTTCAAATAAATAAAAATTTGGAACTACAATCATAATCGATTTTCAATTTTTCCCATCTTCTTTTTATTTTATTTAAAGAGGAAATTATATTTGTCATTTCTAAGGATTTTATTGAAAAAATGGAAGAAATATATTACGCCCCTATTTGGCCCACTTTCTTAGTCTCATTTTTTTTGAACCATACATTCTTTTATAAAATAATATTACACAGAAAACGAAAAATTTTCCTTCTTCACTGCACATTCTTCAAAAAAACACTATTCCTAACATTAAAATTGAAAGAAAGGGAGCCAAACAGGTTGTATATATTCCGCACCAAAAAAAGCGATGCATTTAGAGGTATTTCCTCAAAATGATATGATATGGGGCGTTTCATGATATGCGTGAAGGTTAGAGGTATTTTGTGCCAGCCCTGTACAAAATTGGCTGGTGTATCAATAACATAGGTATGGTCATCGCATATCATCGATGTAATCGTGAGACCTGAAGTTTGTCTACGCGACGCAATGTTCAGTTCCTCTCCTCGAACTCAATGGATTTAGGATTCATAAAATGAAATGGAATGAATAAACGTATTCATTCAATAAATGAAATATGACAAACATGCTAACCCTCTCATACAAAACTGACTTGTTTAAGGAAACTATTCTTGATGTAAGAAGCTCTCTAAGCATTCGACCATTAAAAGACTACTTGCTCCCACTCAATATACCAGTAACTTAAATTACAATGACAGCTGTTGTTTTCTGAGATGAAACATAAATTAGTGAGATTTGAGTATAAACGTATTACCAGTGTATCAAAAACAGTTTAAATATGTTAAAAACCTTTGTTGGTCACTTTACAAATGATCCCTTAAACCTTTGAACACAATAAGAGTTTTCATCACTTGTTCGACCTTGGTACCCACCGAGTAATATACTGTTTTTTCTTCTCAAAAATGCAGCCAAAAGGGGATTGATTCTCTTTAAATAATTGCAGCCAAACCAATAGAATCTCCTTCGACATTGGTTTCGCGAGCAGTACCCGAATTGTGAGGCCTTGCTGTAAAATTATAGGTAGGCCAAGATCAACATTACTTAAAAACTAAATTATAACAATAATAGGGATCACTGACCTGAAACATTTGTAATGACATTCGCGCTTTTCTGAGATGCGAGAGCTTTTAACTTGTCTCCAGCTGCCAGTACTAATAAACTTCTCATGTGCTGCTTTTGCTCCTTGGGACTACTTGTCTTCGTTAAAGCTTCTTCGAAAGCAAGCAGATCTTGGGGCATAATGCCAAGAGAGAGCAAAATCTGCGACAGCAGATTTGGAAAGATTACTTATATAAACTTCAAAAACAGAGATGGAGCAAATGAAATAAGGGTTGGTTTCACCGACCTCCCTGGGCTTTGGGTCTCTATCAGACAGGTAGACGAAGATTTCCCGACAGAGACCAACTAATTCAGCACTTATTATAGCATTTGACTCAAGTGTCAAACCTTGGATGATTGCAGAAAACAGGTCCTTACATACAAATTCTCTAAGTTCCACATCATTAGTAGAAATTGCTAGGAGAATTACTAGTCCACAGAAAGAAGAAACTTTCGTCACAGCTTCACCATGTGGCCAACTGAATGATTCCAAACATATCTGCAGAGCTGGAAGCGCAAGTCTTTTGTTCTTCAATGTAAATCTGCAAACAAATTACAATTGAAAAGATCTTAAAACAGTACAGAGCAAAGACAAAAAAACATACACCTACAAGGAACAATATGCAATAGCCATACCCAACCACAGAGCTTGAGGTAAAGGTATCCAAGCCTCTGAGAGAAGAAACATCCCCGCGGCTGATTTGGCCAGCATGCTCTAATGAAGGAAGCCCAGAATTAAGTCCCGGAGAAGCGAGAACAGCAAGGAGAGAACAAATCTCGCGAGTCAAATCCCGAAGAAGCTTCTCCTCCATTAATTCCACACTTAAGTTTGATCCATCATCTATCCCATGGAGATCTGGAACTGTCGCTTTTCCATCTCGTAAAAGACTAGACCATGAACAGCTAAGAGCCTGCTGAGCATGGATAAGTAATGGATGCAGGAGGTTTTGCAGCCACATCTCCCTTTCATTTGGAGGACAGGATCTAACTAAGGGAATCAGCACCAAGTGAACAAGCTGCTTTATATGCCTGAACTCCATGTATTGTATATTTTCCATGAGTGCTGAACTAACAGAATGAGAGTCTATGCATCCGAAAAATGAATCGCTAATGGTTGCTGATAAACCTAAAACGCTATATCTGGAGCAAGAAAAAGTGTATTAGAGTAAAATAAACATCGACCATGGTTCATAAAACTTTATTTGGGACAACTTTTCCAATTATGTCTACATGCTGGCAAGAAAACGACCATGTTCTTCCTTCATTGAGATATAAACAACTTAAAAGCAGAACGCATAGTCTACTGCCAATGTCATTTTTGCAAAAATAGTCATCTAATGCAAAAATGACTGTAGTGATAAAGTTGGAGAGAAATAGAAGGAGAACATTTGAAGAACAACTTAGTGTTAAATGTTGACAGAAAATTTTCTTTAGTGCATGGAAATTAGTATTACATATCACACGATCTGAAAGATGAAGATCAGTCGTTAGTACGTTCAAGAAAACAAATGCAAACATGTACATCAAGGGATATCATAACCATTAGTTCTGCAAGATCGGGAGTCAATGGCTTTAATAAAGCATCTCTGCACCAAATATTATCCATTAATAATTTAAAATTAGATTGAAGAGAGGGGGAAAAAAAAAAGGGGTACATGCAAGAAACTATTCCCTCAAAAAATTCGATATTAATTTCAGCTTCTGAAAATAAATAATCTCCACATTGTGCAATATCTAAGTATCTAAGCACGTGAAGAACGAAGGCAATGAAATGCTACATGAATGATTAAACTTTGATCAGGGAAAAAGCAGGATACAAATTTCAACAAAACCTATAATATCCAGCATGCTATGTTGACATCAGAAGAACATTCATACCCACTATCTCTTATTCCTTTCAACCAATTCCGTAGATCAGTTTCAGCTGGCTCCGAATACCCTTCCATACTGATATCAAAATGAGATCCATCAGTGAAAGCTAATGCACCCTTGGGCTGTTTAAGGTTTCCTTCCCCAGTAAAACTGGTTCTTTCAACATCACTCATAATCATTGCAGCTTTTATTTCCCCGGGGAGGGCTTGAATCACAGTTGGAGACCAAAGAGAATGTATTGCACGAAGTAGCTGATTATAAAAGACATGCAATAACTATATGTTAACATAGAGAATAGGAGGGTCAGCTCGATGCTATCTTTTAACATAAATAATAAAGAAAATTGAAATAGAATGTTTTTTGAGTAGCATATTTACTCTAAGGAGAGGGGGCAGCATCCACGAAAGATGGGAAGCCATTGGATGTGTAGCAGGAGAATTTTTTATTGGAACACTTTGTGAACTTATACTGCCTTTTCTAAAACCACTCCTCTTTAGTGCCTTCTCAAAGAATGTGACGGTGTGGAATATAGACCACATAAATCGAGTCTCAGTACACAGGCGAACTAAGGCGGTTGGGTTAGACAAGTATGCTTCTTGCCAGTCTGGCTGCATCCATTGCCTGTGCAAAGGTTCAAGCAACCAGACCAAAACTTCCTGTTGCTGTTGAACCCTGCACCAAGTTTGAATTTTGCAAAAGTAAACATATGTCACAAACTCTAAGAGAGACACAAATGATCACTTTCATAAAGAAATTACCCAGCAACAGATGCCATAATAAGACACGCTTCAGCTAGAAGGTTATGCTCTGCCCGAAGCAAATGGCCCTCCTTTTGCAAGTATGTCATTTTGTCAGCAATCCCCTGTGAGATAATACCACTAAAATGAGCGAACAACTTGAAGTCTTTTAGTGCGCTCTAAGTATCCAAAATAGAGAAGTATTTCTAGATTGAAACAGTTTCCCTGACTTGAACAAGCAGAAACTGAATATTCAATGAGCTTAAAAACGATTTATAGAAAGTACAATAAGAACACTTCATAAATCAACAGGTTTACTGAAACATTGGGACATCAATATCAAAGAAAATTGTATTTCTCCAGTGAAGAAAGGAAAAGGGACTGAGGCGTATTGCCGAAACATGAAGACAACGGATGACAGCCTATCTTTCTTTTTGAACGAGTAAATTGTAACTAACAATCAGTTACTGACATTGGCCAAGTCTTGTGAAGCAAGCAGTTGATATAGGAATAACTGCCTCCACCAATGATGATTGATGCCAGATACACATACTGTATTCATAGAAACAGCTAAATCACAAGGTATACTACCAGGCTATAAACAAGTATTTCACTGATTTTATTTCTTTGCCTGATTTCCGTCTAGACCCTTAATATACTTTTCTATTAGCTTTTCCTTTGATAATACATCTCTTCATTGGGTCTTTTCTTTCTTCCACTGCAATTGTGTCTATCCTTCTTTGTCTACTTTTATTGACATAAATACATCTTTCGTAAGTTTTGTATTGGACAATGCCTTGATGTATCCTTTGTGAGAGAGAAATAATATAAATTTTTATATACAAATTTACTGACTTTTGCATAAATATTTACAGTTATGGCAAAATCATGAAGAACACCTTTTTATAAGTGGACCAACTTCCAATTACTTGTTTATCGTCCTTTACCTAAACTTGATACATAATGGAGGTCTTATTTAAGGTAGAATACTAATATGCATTACTAAACATTTAATCACTTGAGAATAAATTGAAGTTGCACCCATAATGCATTAATTCTACTCCTTGATGTTTAGTACGCAAGATTCTTGGTTTATTCATCACCAGGAAACTCCACAACTGTACTTTCTTAAGTTGAACTTTGCCTTCCCCATCCTTCCCCACATCAATGTATTTAAGTTTTGGAGTGGTTAAAATCAACATTATTATTTGATTGCCGCTCCTACTCTCTAAGGTATTTTAACAGGGTAGCTAAGATGGATTTCAATGTACTTCAACTTTCAAATTTCCTGTAAAACTTTACTTACTAAGTGATGATTTTACACCACTGCATTAGAATGTGCTTCAACATAGACAACTTTTTCGTTATTCTAATACAAATGAAAATGCAATTAATCCATACTCTTCAACCAGTATGTATGGAGTTCCAAGTAACAAGAGAAAATGCATTACCCTCATGTGAGGCAGAATGCTTTCATTGGCAGCCTTTGCAATTCGAATGAAAGATGTACATATCTGCAATCTCGCATGCCGAGCAGTACTAGTTGAAGGATCCTAAAAAAAATCAGTTGGATGTTAAGCATGCATAAGGTGTATATCTTTACCATATCCAATACTTCAGAGGAGGAAAAATGACAACCTTAACCATAAAAGGCAGAGAGGTCAAAAGCTCAAAGAGTTTATTGATTACACTGCCAGTGGCTTCAGGCCGGTACCTCAGAATTGGGCCCAATGCATCTAAATAGTGACCAAGAACTTCTACAAGTGCCGGTTCAGTCCATTTCAAAGAAATAAGACGTTGAAGCAGGCCTTCAGTTGATAGTAACAAGAATTTTCAGGTGAGAACCCTAGATAAATGCTTTTAAATACATATAGATAGAAATCAATGAAATAAAAATTATCAAACCTTCGAATATTTGACATAATATATGGTGGACTTCATGGCTACTATTGCTAAATTCATTTAAACCATCAAAAACTACGCTGACAACATTTTCTAGAACCAACTGCAAGCTTTCCATCACAGCCAAATCCTGCATTTTAAAGCCGTAAACGGGTCAGGTAAGTAATAGGGAAGATTGGTTCATTGCAGAGCAAACACTAATGCCATTGTGAGTAGATTAAGATTTGAACAAATGACCAAAAGGGGGGGAAGTGGGGGGGGGGGGGGGGGGAACAAAAACCAAAGAAGTGTCTGCAGACCTACCTTAGCAGGTATTGGAACAAGTAAAGGGCTACTAATAATTTCAGTGATCCTCTCAGAAACTTTAGCAGCAGCTACAAGGGGCTTATCAGATGCAATAAGACGGAACAGCTCCAACTGCAGTAAAAAAGAAAGCGATAAACTGCCTATAATTGATTTGTTAAACCACAATATATTCTTTAGCAGCTAGTTTAATTTAGTCTCTCCATTACTTTCCTACCAACCTGACTTACACTATCATATATCATGGTAAAATGCTTCTTCTATGAATTTCTTTCATAGTTAATAATAAAGTCCTTTTCACCCCTCACCAAGATGCTTCTAGGTATTCCTCCGACATCTATTAAAGATTATTGCAATGTGCAGTGGTCAATATAGCTCTGATCACCCCAAATATACATAAATGAATTAATCACAAATTCACATTGGAAAGAGAATCACCAAAAAATTGTTTTGGCCAGGACATAGGTCAGAAGACCATGAAGGCTATTGTAAAGACGCTCAACAGTCAAGGTGAGAGAATATCATACCCCTTACATGCTTAAAAAGAAAATTTGGACAAAGTGTGTCCAATCTTCAATTACAAAATTTTATTTCAATGACGTAATTATAATTTTAATATGCTTCACCAATTACCGTGATCTAACAGGAGAGAGGAGAATGCCAAACTGCTCGACGTTCCAAAACACAATTTTCCTTGTTTTCTCCTCTCTTATATTTTCTACTAGTTCAATCTGTCTTACATTGCTGTAATGCAATAAAGAGGGCTGATTTTTGCATCAAAGTGGAATCTTATAATTGAGAAATTTCACACCAGCAAATAATAGGGATTGAATGCGATATTGACTATTATTTAGTTTGCAGAAATAGTGAACTGTTTCGGATTCAAAAATATCCCTTGCCAAGTCTCTGCAGTCTTGCACATGTAAAACAACATTGAAAGATGATAATACGTACATATAATGAGAAATCCTCCCAAAGTGAGCCAAAAACTGAATGACTAGTCATTCCCTTTAAATAACTATTAACCAACTATTCAAGGCATGGCCATGTGTGCTACTTAAAAACAATATAAACCTGTTTTACCGATAGTGGAAATGTTGAAGTTCCATTCTGTCCCAAAGAAGCAAAACCTGCATACCTCGTAAGAAGCTTTCCCACTTGCTTCTTCCAAAATGCAGATATCATTTGTGCAAGTGCAGCATTACTACTTGGCAAGCACACAAAACCATCAAAACCACTTTGGACATACCTTTTGATCTTTTAAAATAAGTTACTAGCAGAGAAAATTCTACACCAAGACAATGACTTATTTCAACTCACGGGGTAGTAATAAGCCATCATACACTCCATAAATCCCTTTACCAAATTCACAATTCATTTAGGAATGGAACTACATGGCACTCCCAAATTAGAGAAGCTAAACTTCACTTATTAAAAGCATTAATAGTCCACACATACAGGCAGAACACTAACAAGGTCAAGTTTAAATTGGCAAAGGTCAAGGCTCAGAATGCCTTTTTCCAAATGTTACAATATGATTTGGATGAGAATCTAAAAGAAGAGTTAGCTTTATAATTCTGGTAACCTAGAATGGTATCCAAAACTATCTTCTGATGCTCTTTCTTCTTCCTTAAAATCCAAAAATTTATTCCCATACTTGCTTCGACACTTAAATATAATGCATAGTCCAGCCACAAATCCAAAATCATTATGAGAGCTACTGTAAACTAGTTCAAATATAAACATAGCCATGTAGAACATACCAGCCTTGAACGGTATTGACTGAAATCTATTTTGCTGTCAAAATCATCACTCCACAACTCCAATGTTCCGACATGAAGTGCCATCCCAGGATTAACTTTTTCTTTCTTCAGCATGCGTTGGAAAGATGTATCTAACATAGCATTACAGATATCATCATTTACTAAATCTAATATCTTTCTCTTTTCACCATGAGCTTGTGTTGTGCCTGAGCTCAGGTCGTTGTCTCTTATGCCAGCAGTCTTAGATTTGAACAGTAAGTCACGCATCAATGCCTGTCATAGCAAGAATAAACACAAAATTATTCATAAACCTTATATGTAAATGGATTTCATTATCCAAACATTAAATTTATGAGTAATACATACCAGCCAAAAGAGTAGAGATTGATAATGAAGTACAAGTTTGGAATGTTGGAAAAAGCCGAGCATCTGAAAGTATAAAAAAAAAATGGAAGAGAAGAGCAAGAAAAACCAAATATTCAGATCCAAATACTATATTGACTTTGTCAATGTATGTTCAGAGGTGGAAACATATCACAGAGTGCAAAACAAGCAAACACTACATGCAATACGCAGTAAAAGAATAAGAAAAATTCTCAAGTTCAGAAGATTGACAAATTTAGAATGTGTGAGAATGGAATTTAGGTTCATGAGAATCTCCTGACGGGAAAAAACTTGGTCTAAGATTCAATTCCCTACATAAAGACAGAAAACTCCCATTGTTATCCATAAAATATAGTAAATGAGTATATATAGAACACATCATCAAATAAATTCCACTGCCTTAACTAGATCAAAGTTTTCCAGAAAGGGAAGCATGCAGAGGCAGAGAGAGAGAATTATAATACTTTAAACAACAAATTTTGGATTGAATATGTATTCAAACAACTCCAATCCTTTACTCTTTTAACAGCTTTATATGATTTCAGAAAGCCATTATCACCTGATTTTTCAACTTTACTAGAATATCTGAATGGATATATTAGTAGTTCTTAGTTCTTTAGAACCTGTGTGTTTGTATTCCAATTGCGTTCCGTGGATTATTCTACTTCTTATTCACAACTCTAAAGCAACTTATATTGGTAAGACACTGAGCCCATTTCTGAGAAGAATAACTTAGAAACCTGCTAGATGCAGGAAACATGTGTACGACATAACTACTTCTGTCTTTACATTGTGTATTATAAATGAGAAATGAGAAATTAGTGCATTTTACAATAAATGACAAATGAACTATTAGAAGCATTGAAACGTGTCATTGCAAAAACTAACAAATGATCATCAACATGAATATTAACCAATATTTTGCAAACAGAACTCACATAAACCACCAAACCATAAGATACTGAAGATTGAAACATAACCTGTTGAAGGTAAAAAGAGAGAACTGTGCTATCACAGGCCAAGCATTGCAAGTGTGCAGAACCCAATGAAACCATACTTTCGCATATGTATTCCACGAACTCAAATTCACTTTCAACAAAACTAGCACCAGAGCTCGATTTCAACAAGAAATCTTTTGCAATATTCATTAAAATCTGAAAAACATTACACATTGCGGAATCAAAGTCTGAAGCGGCTTCTATTGGTCTTTTCCTGCAAACCATAACGAATACTAGTAACCATCATTAATTTTCTTCCAAAGCTCATAATTCTGGCAAATGACATGAAAAGAAAGAAACTATGATTCCTACCTCGGTGAGACAAGTTTGAAAAACTCACATGCATGAAGACGAAAATCAGGAGCATTGAGTAAGAATCCACAACTGTTTATATTTGCATGTGTGCACAAGAGAGAGAGTGAGAAAGTGAATGGCAGTCAACTCTAGCTGAAAACTGTTTATAGGAAGTCAACTATATATGAAAACTGTTTATAGTCTGCAGAAAAAAAATAAAGGAAATCATACCCTTGTATAATTTTATATTTTGCAAGATCTGGTAAAGGAGCCCACTCAGCATATGCGTTAACAGCATTGAGAGTTGCTGTTACAGTTGCTGCATGCTGTTTTGCAATATCCATTTGTTGCCTACTTGCTTCAGTGAGTGCAGCTCCATAGTGTACCTCTAATAACTAATAAGGAAGAGGGCATCAAAATAAGACTAGAACAGGTTTCATACTGATAGTGAAAGGCAAAACTTACAGTGTATAACAGTGGCAAAATATCAGTCAAAGATTGAGCTAACCCACGTAATAAAAGCCTGCGCCTATCACCTAAATTCGGAACATCATGAATAAAGTTAAAAAAGGTAAGAAGAAAAGAAATGTAAATAAACATCAGTACCAATCCACTCAGTTTCAAGGTTAAGATAAATGCCAATAGCAAACACAAAATTTAATCAAATATTGGTTCAAGACTTAATATTCTCATTTATACAACAAAAATTTAGAATGAAAAATTAAAAAAGTGAAGTTCTCAAATCAAAAGGTCAAAAAAATTGAGGCAAACAGAACAGCTAAAGTTTTGTTTACAGAGGTCAACACGAATATATACATTCGTGCCTGGATCCACGGACCTTCTAAATCTTCATTATGAACAGTAATGTCTTCAGGAAGCCATCTTAGCATCATTGCTACCAGCTCAGCCTGACATGATTAGAAAGCAGCATCGTAACTATCCATATATAGGACCAAAGATCATAAACAAGTGAAACATCAGCTGGCAAACAAAAAATGACATGGATTACTTGGATAGGACCAGTGCTGGAGAAACGTATTATTATTGGAAGAAGTTCCTGCCATAAACTTAAGCCTTCTCTCCTAACCATCTGCAACAAAAGGAGACAGATGGGCACAAACAACAAGAAAAGAGGCAAAAAAAATTGGGCGAAAATCGAAGAGGAAATAGAGAAGAACCTCAGCAACAAGAGCAGCTGTCTGACTTTTCAAAGCCCATTCTTCGCAGGGGTTTGCAATTTCAGACATTAGATCGACAGCCCTACTTGCAAAGTTCCTTCGCTCTTCAGGGGTTAACTCATCCCATCGCAACCGCACCAAATGCTGCAATCAAGATAAAAAATTGATAGTCAGAACTTAGGATGTCAAATAAATTGAGGCAGGTGGTATATACTCATCCTTATTCAAAGATCATTAAGCCCCCGTTAGACCACCGTTTTTGGGGGAAAATGTGGGGTTAAAAAATAAGGAAAAGTTTTGGGTTTACGTGAAATTATTTTATGGGAGAATGTGGGGTTGAAAATGAGTTTTTGGAAAAATGGAGCCCAAACAGGGACTAAATATGAAATGACACAAGTAAAAGGATACGAGGGTGGTGATAATAATAATAAGAAAATAAGAATGAGACCCCCTTTGTCATTTAATAATGACAATTTTCATCATCTGAGAACAATGATGTTGACAAAAATAATCATGAGTTGTAGAAAGCAAGTATGTACATTATCAGTTAATCAACATCATCTTGTTTTCTACACTAATAAATGGATTTTTTCTTTTTTCTTTTCCTTTTTTTTTTTTTAAGAAAATCCCCTCAAAACTAAAAATCCATAACCCCAACAATGGGAATACATTTAACTGACCCATGCATGTTTGAAAACACATTACATGTTCACATAATTTTAGAAATGGAGAAGTTATATATGCAGTCATGTGATTCACAAATCACTTCAACCTGTCCTGGATTTCACTTTTTATAAGAAACATGACTTGAGATCAAAAGTAATAGAATCTATAAAGAAAAAGACAAGAAGGAATCTTCTGTCAAAAAACAGAAAACTAATCAACTGTATAATACACCATTTCAACCAAGAAGAATCAAATAAGTAAAAAAAAAATCTCTAATTCCTTAATTGTGGTTGCCAATAAAGAAGCTAAAAACTTGGTACTTTCCCACACATGAAATGTTTCTTGTTCCTTCTCTTCAAAAACTCAGGTAGTCCTTGCCATCCATGGGACCCAAAAAATTGCCAAATCAACATACTTCCACATGTGCATCATTCTGACTTTCCTGACCCTAAACCAAGAGGTTATGTAATACAAACATTTCTGAGAAACAGTGCAGCAACAAATGTTCAAGGCTTTCCACATCCACATCCTTCCTACCTGTTAAGATTTGGGGGTCCATCTTAAAAGGTCAACCTTATTAAGAGGAGTAGCCCAAGATCTTTATTAATTAGTCTGTGTCTACATGTTTATTCGATGTGGGATTATATCCCTTAACCCGCTCCAGCAAGATGGTGACTCGTTTGAGCAGACCAATCTTGAAATCCACATACTCACTTTTGGAGTCTTAACGGAATCGAATCGCTCGTTGGAGTATAAT
>CAIGRS010182071.1:0-15962 GCA_903798395.1 Fraxinus floribunda | reverse complement strand
GCAACGCACGATCCACACTAGTAAATAAAAAAAAAAATCATTGCTTATAAAATATATACGCAACAAATTCTATACCAAGAATTTTATATGGTCATATCTAATGCCATTCGAAATGAACAAAATGCAGATTGCGACAACTTTATCGAAGAAAATGTCAAAACTTTTATTCACCATCATTTACTATTATTTAGGATTTTTTTTTTCTTTAATTGTGAATTTACTTGCATTATTCATAAAATTACATACAATTTTGAATTCCCATTATATTCTCATAGTTAAACATAAATAACATTGAAAATGCAGAACGAATACTCAACTACTTCTTTCCATCCGTCCTGCCCTTTTTTCGGTCAAGCGCCAAACAACGCTTTAAAATAAAGTCAAATCAACTCTCTATTTATATTTTATCAAAATGGCCTTTAATGAAACTACAAAATTTAATATTCAACTACTTAAAATGCTCGTTTTATATTGAATATTTTAGCTATGGATATCTAAATTGTATATATAAATTAAAAGAAAAAGAAAAAAAAAATGATTGTTGAAAAAAAAAGTAAAATAAAGGACAAAAGATAAAGAGTTTACTGAAGCGTATTAAAAAAATTCTCTTTAAATTTAAAAATGCTCTCTATAATAACTAGATACTTTTTTAAAATAAAAAGTCCAGAAAATGTAAGGATGTTAAAGGCTTGTTTGTCATGACTTTTGAGAAATCAAAAAGAATTTCGAAGATTCAAAAGTTATTTTTAAACTCACTCGATTAATTTTATAATAAATGTTTATTCTAGTTAGAAAAGTTTTTCGAAGAAGATGATTTAATGTGAAGGAAAGCTAAAAGCTCTTCTGGAAGTAAAAAGCTCTTTGAAAAATTAATTTTCAAGGAATGAGGTAAATTCATCGTAAAGCTCTTCTACAAGATGCAGAAATCATGTCAGATGATAATAATTTATGAGTTTTTGAAAGACAGTCATCTTTACTAGTCAAAGTGAGAAATAGCAAATCCTGTAAACAAAGTGTCATTTTCATCACCTCTAAAACACTTTAAATGGATGCTCTTTCTTCCCCATCTTCTCCCCGCCTCCTTACTCCCAACTGCCTAGATCCCCAGTCCATCTGCAGCAACTCAGCCACCTCCATCCATCCATCCATCCTCCCCTCAGTGGTGCGTCGAGCCCACAACACTTCTCCTTTCCCGTGCTATTCCCCTCTCACTACACTACTGAGGGGCATTACTGGTAGCAAAAATTACACCTTGTTGATTGGAAGTTTTTTTTTTTTTTTTTTAATGGAAAAGTATTTCATTCATGAAGGCAAATAGCCTTAAGAAAGGTTACAATAGTGTTTATCAATGAAAATTACATTTTCAATGAAAAAAAGTACAATACCACCAAAGTACCAAATCTTAAACGGACCATGCATGCTGTGCCAAGTAGTGAGCAGCTTGATTAGTAACTCGATTGTAGTGAGAGATGCTACAGTGAGGGAATCGTAGCATTAACTCCTTTATTTCAACTACAAGAGGACGAACTGATGCTGAGGTTAAATCTGGTTTGTTAATTTCATTTGCAAGAAACATACAATTACTCTCTACCAGTAAGTTCGAAATCCCCAGGTTGAGAGATAATTGTAGGCCTCTTACAATTGCAGCCCCTTCGACGTGTTCAGGTTCTAGGATACATTTTTTAGGACCACTAACAGCCATAACTAATTCACCATCATGATTCCGCAAGATAATACCAATTCTAGCCTTGTTAAAATCAAAGAACAGAGCACCATCAACATTGAGCTTGAAAACAAATTTAGGTGGTGCGGTCCATCTATACTTTCAGGACAGCACTCTACGAGTAGTTGTTCGAGGAAAGGTCGGTTCTGTAGCAAGTTTATTGGCTAAAGTTGTTGCGATTACTTGTTGTAGTGGAATGGTAATCTGATCATGGACCATTTTATTTCGCCAATACCAAAATCCCCAAGTAATAAGTAGAAAATCCACGAGAGCATCCTTTGATAGTGTTGTCAAAATATCGGTGGTTGCTTGCAAGAAACTGATAGAATCCTGGACAATTTATAACTTACAGAGATTAATAACCAATGAAAATGAAGAGAATAAAAAGGATTCAATGTATTTGATTGAAATTGAAAGTCACAATACAATGATGAACGATTGTAACTTTAACAAGAAAGGAAATAAAGATATTTGGCATTCGAGAGGCCAATTCTCTCCCAAGGTGTTAACCAATTTCTAAATACCAATCACTATGATTCCTGCTCTTATTTATATTGGAGTATCTAACAAACTCAGTTGGTTAGAGCATGTGACTGTTACTTGTTCCATTCCTATTTTGCCCTTGCTCTCTTGGACGCCTTTGATAAGTATTGTGGATTGCAGGTCTATCAATACCTTCCCCTATGAGATTCACCTTGTCCTCAAGGTGGAAGGAGGCAAATTGGTGTTTAATCATGTCATAGGACTCCCATGTTGCTTCAAGAGGGGGAAGCCCTTTCCATTGTATTAACACATCCAAACCTCTGATATTTTTCCCCAAACCTGGACGGACCCCAAGTAATACCTCTGGTTCAGTCAACATTTCTAGCTCTTCATTCAGCTGGCTCGGCACTTCATTTACTGCTTGCAATGCTCCCTCTGCTTTGCGCAACTGGGACACATGGAACACCGGGTGAATGTTACAGGTGGTTGGTAGTATCAGTTTGTAAGCAACCTGGCCAATCTTCTGTCCTACCTGAAACGGACCATAAAATCGTGGTGCCAACTTTTCATTAGGTCTTGAAGCTAAGGATTTTCGGCGGTAGGGCCACTTTCAAATATACCAGGTCACCCACTGCGAATTGGACATCTCTTATCTTGGAGTCAGCTATGCTCTTCATCTTTGCCTGAGCTCGCAATAATTGAGCTTTCAATTCGTCCAGAACCTGGTCCCGCTCTTGGAGCTGCTGTTCTATTGCCAAAACAGGTGTAGTCCCCTTGTCAAACCGGAGTAAAACAGGTGGTTCACGCCCGTAAACAATCTGGAACGGAGTGGTCTTGCTTGTTGTGTGAAAAGAGGTGTTATACCATAATTCAGCCCATAGTAGCCAACTGAACCACGACTTGGGTCGAGAGGAGGCAAAACAGCGGAGATAGGTCTCTAGCGTGCGATTTAGAACCTCCGTCTGCCCATCAGATTGGGGGTGGTAGGCCGTACTCCGGTTAAGTTTTGTCCCTTGTAAACGGAATAATTCTTCCCAAAAGTGGCTGACAAAAACTTTATCCCTGTCTGAAACTATGGAAAGCGGTATCCCATGCAACCTTACTATCTCCTTCACGAAAATTCCAGCCACACTTGCAGCCGTGAAAGGGTGCTTGAGTCCTATGAAATGCCCATATTTGCTTAAACGATCCACCACCACCAGAATAGTATCCATAGTTCCTGATTTCGGCAATCCTTCGATGAAGTCCATGGCAATGTCTTCCCAAATCTGATTCGGGATAGGAAGTGGTTGTAGTAACCCTCCTGGTGATAGGGCAAGGTATTTATTCTGCTGGCAAATCGCACACTGTCGGATATATTTTTGAATGTCTACTTTCATGCCCTCCCAATACACATTAGCTGAAATTCGCCTGTACGTTTTCAAGAAGCCAGAATGACCCTCGCTTTTACTGTCATGCCCCTCTTGTAGCATCAAAGGAATTAATTTTGATCCCTTCGGCAAAAATAGACGCCCTTTGAACAACAATTGCCCATTCACCAGTGAAAAATCTGACCTGCTAGAATTGCCCTGCTGGAGTTCCTGACAGAGGGTCTGAAGCTGTGAATCTGCCTGGATTTCTTCAGCTAAAATGTCCAATTGTAGGACTGCAGGTACCGACAGAGCCAAAAATTCAGCGGAAGAGCTGATGCGGGATAGTGCATCGGCGGCCTTGTTTTCCACCCCGGGTCGGTATTGCACTTCAAAGTGATATCCCATTAATTTTACTAGCCATTTCTGATAATCTGAGTTCACTTCCCTTTGTTCCAATAAGAATTTCAAACTCTTTTGATCCGTTCGCACAAAGAATTTGTGGCCCAGTAGGTAATGCTTCCATTTTTGTACTGCAAATACAATAGCCATAAGTTCCCGCTCATATGCTGATTTTACCCTCCCTTTTGGATTGAGTGCACGACTGAAGTAAGCCACAGGATGCTGGTCCTGCATTAATACAGCTCCCAACCCGTACCCGGAAGCATCTGTTTCCACCACAAAGGGTCTGTCAAAATTTGGAAGGGCCAGAACTGGAGCCGCTGTCATGGCTGCCTTCAGTTTAGTGAATGCCTGTTCTGCCTCATCATCCCAGAAAAAATTATTCTTGCGTAGGCGTTCAGTTAAGGGCCATGCTAATTTGCCATAATCCTTCACGAAACGACGATAATACCCAGTCAGCCCTAGGAATCCTCTCAACTCTCGCAAGGAACAGGGGCTCGGCCAGTCAACCATAGCTTGAATTTTGGACTTGTCAGCTGCCACCCCTTGATGTGAAATGCAATGCCCCAAGTACTCTACTTCCCGCTGACCAAAACTACATTTTTTTTTTGTTAGCATATAACTGATGATGTTTTAGTATCTGCAAAACTGTCTACAAGTGCTCCACATGATCCTCCAAATTCTGATTGTAGACCAAAATATCGTCAAAGAACACCAAAACAAATCGCCGCAAGTGCTCCTTGAACACTTCATTCATGAGGGACTGGAAGGTGGCAGGTGCGTTAGTCAACCCGAATGGCATTACTAAGAACTCATAATGCCCTTCGTGTGTCCTAAACGCAGTCTTTGGAATGTCCTCCGGTCTGACTCGGATTTGATGATACCCCGCTTTAAGATCGAGTTTAGAGAAAATGGTGGCTCCATGTAATTCATCCAACAGCTCATCGATCATTGGAATGGGAAACTTGTCCGGAATTGTTACTTTATTTACGGCTCGGTAGTCCACACAAAAACGCCATCCCCCGTCTTTCTTTTTAACCAGTAGCACAGGACTAGAGAAAGGGCTATTGCTTGACCTGATAATTCCCGCAGCTAGCATTTCTCGAATCAGCTTCTCTATTTCATTTTTCTGAACATGCGGGTAACGATACGGTCTTACGCTAACTGGATTGGTCCCAGGCTGCAGATGGATGGCATGATCTTTTTCCCTTGAAGGGGGCAGTCCCACCGGTTCCTCGAAGACCTCCCCAAACTCTTTCAGTACCTCCAGTATTCTGACTGAGGTTTCTTCTGGGACATTTCCACCCTCAACTCCCATACACCCCAACTCAAGCAAGACTCCTGCACCTCCTTCTGTGAAAGCCTTCATCATCGCTTTTAGTGTAATTAAAGTTTTACTCAAGCTCGGGTCCCCTTGCAGGGTCATGGTAGTGCCTCCGACCTGAAATTTCATCGTCAATGCCTTCCAGTCAACCTTAGTCACACCCAGAGACGACAGCCATTTCATTCCCAATATTACGTCGGAGCTACCTAAATCCAAAGGAAGAAAATCATCAACTACAGTCAGGTTCTGCAGTGATAATTGCACTCCTTTGCACACACCCGCGCCCTGCACCGCCATACCAGTGCCCATGATCACCCCATACCCAGCAGTTTCTGTCCTCTTCAGATTAAATTTCTGCACCAGTTCAGCTGAAATAAAATTGTGGCTGGCCCCCACAATCAATTAGAACCACCACTTCTTGCCCGAAAATCACCCCCCTCAATTTCATAGTCTGAGGAGGTGTGAGCCCAACGACTGAGTTCACTGACAGTTCCACCACTTCGCCCATCATTCCCTGTTCATCACCTTCAGCTCCTTCGTTTCCCTCCTCCGTTACTCCTCCTTCATCTAACTCCTCATCATAAACCAACAGTACTTGAATTCCTTATTCTTACATTTATGCCCTACAAAAAACTTCTCCTCACAACGGAAGCAAAGCCCTCTTTCCCGTCTACTATTGAACTCGGCCTCGCTGAGTTTTTTAAATGGGGGTGCGACGTTACCTGGGGAAGTCGCGATTCTGGCCCCCATGGGTGTCGAAGCTCTCGGAATCGCAATTGCAGTGGAGGGGCTAGTCAATCGGGATGGAGGGTTATGCCAATTTGGGTTGGGAATTAATTTACCCCTTCCTGGGTCATTTTTGCTAAATCGGGCCTGCCATAATACATTTTTCTCCTCAATTCTTTGGGCCAGGTCCATTATTTGCTCCAGCCCATTAGGTTGTAAGACCCGTATTTCAGCCTTGATCTCTGCCCTCAACCCGTTTATGAAGTGGCCTTCAAGAATGGCGTCTGATACTTCTCTAATCGGTGCGGCCAGCTTTTCGAAGGCCATCCGGTAATCCCTAACTGACCCATCCTGCCGGAGGGCCAGAAATCGTTCTTCCATTGACCCTTCCACTGTAGAACGGAATCGCGACCTCAGCAGTACCTTCAGCTCCCCCCAACTCCTGATTCCCTTCCTCTTTTGTTCCCACTGGAACCAGGCTAGAGCATCCCCTTCGAAACACAGGGCAGCCGTTTCAAGTTTCTCTAGTTCTGATAATTGATTTACTACGAAATATCGCTCAGCCCTGAAGATCCAATCATCTGGACCCTTCCCTGCGAACACCGGCATCTCCAACCTACGCCCCCTGATTTTCGGTCGCCAATTGTCCTCCGTTCCCCCATTTCCGGTTCTACTGCTTGTTGCCGCACCTGGAGACATTCCAGAAAGTAAGGTGCACCCAGATTCCTTCTCAGCTTCTACCCCTTTCTGTTTTTTTACGTTTTCTCCTTCCTCCCATTTTGCTCTCATGAAAGCCAACTGTTCCATCATAATGGACATGTTTTTCTCAATGTTCTGAACTCCATGTTGCATTCCTTCCAATTGTTCCTGCAATTTCTGCTGAGCCCCTTCCACATCCCCCACTCGACCTGTTACATTCACCATCAGGATGGAACTGCTCTGATACCAATGATAGAATCCTGGACAATTTATAACTTACAGAGATCAATAACCAATGAAAATGAAGAGAATAAAAAGGATTCAATGTATTTGATTGAAATTGAAAGTCACAATACAATGATGAACGATTGTAACTTTAACAAGAAAGGAAATAAAGATATTTGGCATTCGAGAGGCCAATTCTCTCCCAAGGTGTTAACCAATTTCTGAATACCAATCACTATGATTCTTGCTCTTATTTATACTGGAGTATCTAACAAACTCAGTTGGTTAGAGCATGTGACTGTTTCTTGTTCCATTCCTATTTTGCCCTTGCTCTCTTGGACGCCTTTGATAAGTATTGTGGATTGCAGGTCTATCAGAAACCTCCTGGATAACTTTTGTTTTGTAGCACCGAGAATCGACTAGTTAGGCTTTGATGGATAGATGGGCAGTAAAGCAAAACATGATATAGATCCTCTACTTGGTAGCCACAAAAACAACACTGGGAAGCAACAGGAATATTTCGGTTGATCAAGTTTTGTTTTGAAGGTAGACTATCTTGACAGGCTCTCCAAGCGAAGACTTTTATCTTTTGAGGGATTTTTCAGCCGCCACATCGTATCCCAAAACTTCTTTTTCTCAGCCATATTTGATTAATGCAAAACACGTCAATTTTCATCAATCAAGCCACAATAGTATCATGCAAAACATTACAAATGAATTAAAAAGTCTTAAATTTGTATTCAACACGAAGTCAATTACAAAGAATCACAATCAACCCCATCCAACTATAAATAAAATGTGCAGAAAATAATGTGCATATTTTCTGATTCAGATTATGTGGGATGGCGAGGAGGGTGGAACTACACGAGGGGATGGAAGGGCAGAGTAAGTAGGGAAGGGACAGCAAATATAGTTTCCGAAAATGTAATGTATCGGCCATCAACTTTACGTTGATACTAAATTTCAAAAAAATAAAAATAAAAATAAAAAAAATCAAGTGAAGTGAAGCAAACTTGAAGTTTTTAAGAACCATTTTCGTAGACCTTCACAAAATTATCTCAATAAGTGCATTGCCCCTAAAGGCCCAATCAATATCATCTTTTGTGGAGACACGGAGCTGGAGAATGGTCAAATACAAGTTTCACAAAGAGTAATTTCACTCCTGTGATTATTCTCATTGATTTACATGAAGAGGTGAGATTTTGTAGAAGTTCAGCCAAAAAAAAAAAACTGCTCCCGAGACAATCTTCATATTTGAACACATTTTAATCCTCAACCGTGGGGGTGCATTTGGACATTATGCAATAATGTATTGCAGTTCAGATCTTCAGAGTACACAAGAAACAAACCAACAAAACAAATTAAGTCTTCTCTTTTATTCCTCAAACGCAGTTGGACTTGAAGAGGATGTTCACCTGCAAGATGAGAAGCTCAAACTAATAGCCCCAATAATCATTTCGGATTTCATCATCAAACTTCTTCTTCAGTTCAGGATGCTTCGCAAAGTATTCATCAGCTGTCATCGTACTAAGCTTCATCTGTTGCATCAAAATTGAATGAGAAATCTAGAGAGAGATGAGATGGGGTGGAGTGGGGTGGGGTGGGAATTTATACTTCAAAAAAATGTATATGCTTCACCTTCAACTCTTGGACATCTGCAATTTCTTTTTCTAATCTTTCAGACTCCTTAAGTGACGTCTGCTCAGCCTCTTTAAGCTCTACCAACTGTAACTCAAGACAAGAACGTTAATTTAAGATTTTTCTAAAATTTCAGAAGAATAGAGAGTTGCAAATGAAGTAATGCAACTGCGCGCATGTCAGGGTATCTTCACTTGTCACTAGTTTATGGGCGTAAGGCTGATCCGTGGTGTATGCTGATTGTCTACTATTACCCTGACAATCCCCACCCATTTCTGTATATCTGCATCGAGGGACGAATTCCTCCTCTAGAACTGTTTTGATATAATATACTTCTTTGAAGATTGTGATCATGAAGTGATATGGGGAGAAAAGGAAAAAATGTAGTTCTTTCAAGAGCAATTCTAAATGTTCTTCCAAGAATCGCATTTAGTATTTGAGAATCCTTCAAATCCCACTTGACAAATACTTGTATTCTTATTTTCAATTTTAATTGTTTGCCTTGAGTTTCTCAAGATGCTTGTTTAGATAATATCCCAGCAAGTATAATAACATATAAAATTTACCACTTCCCCAGGCAGTTGTCAACAAATTCATGTACCCAAATGAATTTGTTTGTCCGTTGGGCACTGAAAGAGGAGAGAGATAAATTTCCCTAGCATTGAACATATTTGTCCAAAGCCGTAATTATAGATTATATTCCTAATTCTTCTCACCAGCGCATCAAACTTGGGCTTGTACTGAGGAGTGACATTGTCGACGTATTGTGGGATTTTAACCTCTGCAAAGCAAGATATGATCGATCAGATGTACCACTTCAAGCCAAAAAGTCAAACAGAGAAGAAGTGCAATCAGGCTCCAAACAGTACAGAAAATTATCTAGAAGCTGGAAAATCTAAACAGGAATATAAGAGTTTGACTAACAAAACTAACTTGGAAAATTTCTCATGAGAGAGTCAGAGAGACCATTAATTGCTGAACTATTCATAACCCAAAGTTGCCCCCGGAAAGTTGTTCCTACCTTCACTCTAACTTCTCAGGCTTTTTGCCACACTTCGCAACTACTTTCTTGGCCTTACCGTTTCTGACAACAAATCCCCATGCTCAAAATTTATTCTAAAATGAAGCATGTTCACAAATTTAGTGTGTGATATGGTTTCTTCGGCTCCCCAACGTGTGTGTGCGTGTATAGATAGAAACAGATATGTGCACGTTGCAGGTCAAGTAAAACCTTGGTTAATATAGGTATATTAGACATTTTTCACTTCATTTTCGACAAAAATAGACCCAGAGAAATTGTCTTTCTTAAACATTCTCCATTGTCCATAATGGAATCATTACAAGGTGAATAAACTAGAAGTCAAGGTCATTTAATTAGGACCAAGATATCTTCTTGTAAACAAAAAAAATACCTGATTTTATCATGCTTTGGTTGGAAGCTAAACTAGAGGTTCTGATGAGTTGTTCTCAAATTCTAAAATTTGATATATCATGATCCAAAGCTAAATGGAGATTCTGAGGAGTTGTTCTCAAATTCAAAAAATTAATATAGAAATTGCCCTAGATCATCTCCTCAAGCACATTATTGTTCTCAATTATAACTCATAGCTACGGAGCTGTGTTTACGGATAAGTTTTTTCAAAGCAGCTTCATAATCTTGATTGAGCCCAATTTTCTAAAATGAACTACAGTATTATTGATATAAATTCCAATTTTTACTACTTGCACTACCAACTATTGTCAAACAAAGTTGACCATTCAAAAATAAAGGTAATGAAATCATGCAATAACAAGAAAAGAGTATCTTAAATATGAGGCTGTTTTGGGGCTTCTACTTAATGATGTCATCTAAAACGCTAGTTTTTAAAAGAAGAGTAGAGGATAAACTAACAGTACGAGCAGGCAGATTTTGTGAAGGTCCAAGTTGACTCATATAAAAAAGTATCGCATGGTAAAATTTATCTCAGAAATGCTGGATATTTCATTGTGCCCCAGAACAAACTGAAAACACTTTCAGTTCCCTGTCTTAATCTCTCTTTCCTCTCCCTTTTTTCTCTTCTCTTCTCACCTTTCTTCCTTCTCTTCCCCTTTCTCTTCTCTTCTTCTACAATTCCAGTTATTATTCGATTGCATCCATCGTCATTAGTTTAGCTATAAATGGATAACCAGTGGTCTCCATATCTGATACATATGTACACATTTAGGATTACAGGTGGTAATCTGGTAATGGTATCATGAACCTGCCTATATTCATACAATTTTACGGATTGGGTTGCTGATATAAATTTACGTGTCAAGTTTTGTTGGGTTTCTCTAAATCTGCTGACTAGAGTTCAAAAATGGGTCGTACAACTTTTGAAGCGTTAGAATACAATTCACACCAGCTTCATGTAAAACTCCGGTATAGATTGGGTGTCTGTTAATTATGCTGCATTTGTGATTTTAGGAGTTGCTGTTAACGACAAAAATTGGAGACAATAAGTGCTTCCCAACCCTTTCTTTTTACTTTTATATTTAATAATAAGGTTAACACTACTGACTTGACTTGCATGAGTTTACTATATTACTGGACGCCGATTATGTCATTTTAAACGGTCAAATGAATGATTCCCGTATATTGAGGACAAATAAGGAGCACAAAGTAAAGAGTGAGAACCCATGTGCTCAATTTCGTGGCTTGGGGACCTAGATGCTCTAGCATGTAAGGGTTGGGAAGCCGAGGTCCAATGCTCCCTATCTGAAAATCAGTTTGTTACTAAACTACCACAACGCATGCACATGCATTAGGAAATTCAAACAAAGTGCTTCTTGTTAACAAGTCATTTTTACAGCCAATTTTAAACACTGGAGAAGCATACCAGCACTCACCAATCCATTGAAAAATGCACTTAAATAAACCCTAATTTAGGAAATTCAAACAAAGTGCTTCTTGTTAACCAGTCATTTTTACAGCCAATTTTTAAACACTGGAGAAGCATACCAGCACTCACCAATCCATTGAAAAATGCACTTAAATAAACCCTGATCAGATATTAGAACATGCCTACTGAATCATATTTCTTCAGTAGAAAAACTAATCTGCGTGGATAAAATAACTGGTCCTTCATGCTAGAATTAGTTTTTGCAATCAAGAGAGTATTTTTACTCGTGATCATGAACCTACCTAGCAACAAACTATGGGCCCATTTGGCATGATTTTTGTTTTTACTTCCTGTAGACGAGCTTCCTAAATAAGCTACCTAATAGAAATTAATTTTCTATTCCGGAAGTGTTCTACAGCTTCCTCTAAAAACTTTTCAAACTAGAAGAAACACTTTCGTAAAATTAGTCAAACAAGTCTAAAAGCAGCTTTGGGATCTCAAAAGTGGAATTAAGGTTCTCAAAAGCCATGCCATGCATAAGAATTATCACATAGACAATGCCATGAATTCAGCTTTATATATATATACACGTGTTGGCATCTTTTGCCCAGCTAAGTTTATTGCGTACAAAGTCTACATGCATATCAGTGATGGTACTATATAGAGAGTGTTTGATAAAATAAAATAAAATGAATGTTGCAAGGCCGCAAGCTGTGAGTGAATGTTGAATTGTCTAGTACAGATTGGATTATATGAGCACCATAGTTTTAAGTGATACCATTTAAAGCTTATTAAACATGCTAAATAAAATAACCACTTGAAATATTTTGCTAAATTTTGTTATCAAATACCACCTTAATCTAAGAAACATCAAATATTTGAACATTTTCCAAAGATTAAAATAACCATCCACAATGTTATCTCTCAGTGTATACAACCAGCTCAGTACGTGTACCTAGACCTAAAGGGATTTGAAATATTATTTCTAACATTGAAGTGAGAGAACATCACATGAAAAAAATAGTCTTGCAGCAAGGAAGTTCAATAATGTTCAGGAAGAGATTTGCTAGGCAAAATAAAAAACCAAAAGCAACATACGGCACATACCATCATATGCTTGCTTATACATATCAACCAAGCGAGAGCCAATCCCTTTTCTGTAATACTCCCAGTCAACGGGTTCTGGTTCCTGCAAGATTTAAGAAACTAAAGATCAACTGAAGAAATCCAATCTTATGAGCATCTGTTCTACTTCTACAGGTCTTTCAAAAAAAGACAGAAGAATCTGGCACCATTGCAGTTTAGAAACCATTGCCAAGACATGCCTGTTCAAAAATATAAGTCACTTAAATTGGATCATCTATATACAAAAACATACTGTGGGATGAAACCTTTTTAGTGAAGCTGATAGCAGGTATTATGTAAAATTTAGGTTTTGTTTGAGCCCCATTTTTTGGGAAATTAGAATTTGCAATTGTGATTTTTTAGAGAATGTGTGATTAAAAAGTAGGAAAATGTTCGGGGTTTCTGTGTAAAACTATTTTATTGAAAGAAAGTGTGTGAAAAAATGAGTTTTTAAAGGATGTAACACAAACAGGGACTTAGCTATTTAGACAAATAAAGAAAACATTGACCCCACGTGACTCTTTCCTCTGGGGCTTAGAATGTTTCGCATGATACTACATTGTTAATAATAAATATCAATCAGAACCATCTCATTAATTTCTTCTTCATTTATCAAGGCCATCCCTGTTAACAATTTCAAGTTTTGACATGTAATCGGATTGCTTCTGTGTGCCGCAATTCATCCAGAAAAATTACATGTCAAATCATGGCTTTGGACCATTGTTTAAAAGAGCTGTTTAAAACTGATGCCTTGAGTACAGTCTCGAGTGAGGCTAGAATGTCAAGTGGGGTGAGTTGCTCACCGGCCCGGCCTAGAGACAAGTCGTGGAGCAAGCCAAGCTGGGTTTTTCCGTGAGAAGCACTTGCCCACTTGCATTCTAGTTCAGGAGCAGAAGGAAAAAATGAATTTTTAATAGAAAAATAAAAAAAAGAGCCAGCTCGGCTCGCACCATTTGCGAGCATGAGCTGGCTTGCTAGGTGGGCTACGCCAATGCTGACAATGGACAAGCCAAGCAGCTTGGCTCAATCCACTTAACACCCTAAGTGAAGCTTTCATTGAAAGCCTCGAAGTTCATGCCTTAAGTGACATTTGTAAGCCTTACGCCTCGGGGCAACTAACATATTAATCCATTTGTCTTGCATCTTCTGTGTATTTTATTATTGCTTTAGCCTAATGCTTTAATCTCAAATTTTCTATAACCTATAATCTTTAAGGGTTTTTGTTTCCTTTACGCTTTACGGGGAAGGGAAACAAAAGAGAAGGGGAATATATCAAAGCAATCTGAAGAAGGCGAATATTTTAAGATGGTTATATTTTATTAAGAACAATTTTTCCTACTTTTATATTCTTTTGAGATAATTTATAGGTTTTGTAAGCCTTAGCAACCTAGTGTCTCTTGCCTCGCCTTGAAAATACCCTATTTTGCCCGTCCAAACATTGTTTTGGACCCGTCGGTGAGAAACACGCATGCAGGGATATACACAAGTATGTCCTCCGGTGAACACTATTGTCTATTTATGTTTAAATAACAAATTAAAATGTAAAAAGAACACACGCATTGATAAAATTATTTCACTTCGTCAATTTTTCATATTCTAATTCAAATTTGAAACTACGAAGTTGCACAGGGTCCATTTGGACCATGAAACGCTAGGGAGACAAGTATAAGAACAGAAATTCTAATTACCCCAAAAGAAAGTTTGTTTTTTTTTTAAAAAAAAAGGTAAAACTCAATCCCAGCTTAGCCAAACATCTATAAATTTTATGTACAACTTAGCCAAACATCGTTGCAATCATTGAAACGAATACGAAAATGCAAAAAATTATAAATTGCTCAATGCATCAAACAAAATCCACGAAAAGCTACAAACCCCCCAGATCTGTATCATACCCAGATGGAAAAACCCCGAATGGTTCATCAATACAACAAGACGAAATTAATTTAAGACGTACATCAGGGAAGAGGAAAGAGAGTTGGGACCTGGCTGAACTTGGTCTGCAGCTGGGTGTTGACTTCATCGAAGGCGCGGCGGAGGGTGGCAAACTCCTTGCGGGCCTCATCGGAAACGAGAAGCTTCGCCATCCCTTCCCAATCAATCGTCTTTCCAGCCTTGAATGCTACATCTGCAATCTTCTTTCCTGCACCACTCATTTTCTCTCTTTGATTGATCAAAAGGCAAATTATAGAGGATAGAGTAATTGAATGAACGCACGGCGGGACTTCGGGTCGGAGAGTGTTGGGCTGTGTCTGTGTTTGTTTGTATAGCACACGTAAACGGAGGAAATAGTGGAAAATATCCGGTACCCGGTCATTTTTCCACGATAACCTTTGACCATGTAAAAAAAAATTAATAAAAACTTAAAAGGCAATTACTTTCCCAATTTTACCGAACTTGGAAGAGTGAGAGAGAGGAGAGAAAGAAAGTTGATTCAACGACGACGACCACCCATTTGACTAACCGACGATCAAAAATCGACGATCCGAACTCCAATATCGCCATTTTCTCTTGAAGAAGGTGCGTGTTGAAAATTATTATATGTATTTTTTACAAAGCATAGTTGTATTTTAACCGAACAAATAAAGCAAGAAATATAGGATTTTTTGATTATCTTTGTAGAATTTGTTGTAGATCTATAAATTATAGAATAAATGCCTTGTTTTGGGATGAATTGGAGGCTCCGCCGGCTGCTGAGCGAACGCTGCTCAGCAGCTCGGATTGCCCAGATGCCCACATCTGGGCGTCTGGCATCTGGGCCCCCAGACGCCCAGATGGCGCATATGGGCCCAGACGGAAAATAGGCCCAGATGTTGGGCTTTTATTTTTATTTAATATTTGGGCTTTTTGTAAAATATTAATTTAAAATTTAATTTCTAATTATATTATTTAATATTAATTATAGTTTAATTTTGTCTCGAATTTTTAATTATTTATTTAATGTTTAATTGAAATAAATAATTAACTTATTTAAAAATTAAAATATTAATATAAATATAAATATTACATAAATAATTAATTAAATTTTTTTGTAAACAACTTGAAAAATAAGTTAAGAATTTAACGAAAAACGAGTTTGTAAAATATAAAATATTCTTTAATTATAAATAATAAACTATTAAATATTCGATTGTTTATTTAATATTTTATTAATTATACTTAATATTATAAGCAATTATAAATTATTCTTTTACAATGAAGTATTAAGTAAATAATTAAAATATTTATTTTAAATTACTTATTTAATTTTTTTTCAAAGCATAATAAACAATAAAAATAAACAATTTAAAATATTTTTAATTACTTATTGAAATTGTTTATAAAACATTAAATAAACAATTTCAAATAATTTATTTCATTTAATTGTTTACTTACAAATAATAATAATTAAATAAACAAAATAAATTGTT
>CAIGRS010182069.1:1331-11610 GCA_903798395.1 Fraxinus floribunda | reverse complement strand
AACCCAAACGACGGCAGTAGACGTCTTTTGGCTCTAGAATCATACTTTTATTTTTCTATTTTCTAACTATTTTACGAATTAAGTAAATATTTACAACACGGGGCTTAAGCAAAGCTGCAGCCCGTGACACCTCGTCTATCAAAGACTGCTTATAAGACTCCGATAGTTCGAGAACTATTCACGGGATGTCTATTTCTCGCCTCGCTTGATGATTATTTTGGGCCTCGAGAGAAGTTTATTCCTTATATTTCACTATTGTTGAGCCAAGTTATAAGACTTCTTATATTCGAGGCTAGCATATAAGACATCAAAAGTTCAAGATGAGCCACTAGCTTAATAGTCATTCCTCACTCTACAAGATACCTCACCCTACAAGATGTTGTATTATAGCTGCACTTATCTTCAAAGATCTCATCATGCCTCAGCATCAACTGTATTGCGGCTGTCTATCTTTCAGAGCTTTGTTTCTGCTTCAGCTATGTTACATCTACTAATCTTCAGAGAGTTTATGTTATTTACAAGGAGATGGATGAGCCCACCATAATACCTACTAAGACGAAACCTTCCATCGCTGGATCAAACACCATGGAGGAAGCCCTCGACATAGATGCGCCAGCCCTATGTAAGGATGTCAGCTTATCATAGCTAATTATGTCCAAAGCTTCGCCTATGCTACTTACACGGTCAAAGCATCGCCACGTTCAGGGCATCGCCTCTGCTACTTACACGTTCAAAATATCGCCTATGCTACTTACAAGTTCAAAGCATCGCCTATGCTACTTGCACATTTAAAGCATTGCCTCTACTACTTACACATTCAGAGCATCGCCTCTGCAACTTATGTCCAAAGCATCACCTCATCAACTTATATCCAAAGCATCGCCTCTACATCAGCTTATTGCAGTGACTTATATTCTAAGTCCGACTAGCATATTAATATACGACTCGGTCTTAGGGTATTATTGTGATACTAGTATTTTTGTATCATTATATTATTACTGCTAGCATATGCATTATATTATTATTGCCAAGTACGTATGCCACTTCATTGCTAGTATGTCATGAAACTATTTTCACTACTGCCAGTACGTATGTCATGTTATCTACATTATCAACATGTTGCTTCACCATAGCACTACATTACACTAATTTGAGTAAGCATGCAGGTCATGATAGGCTCTCTGCATATTATATTTTGAAGAGATTTGATGTCGTTACTCACTTTATTATCATGAGTAACTTGATGGGCAAATGGACCCCAAATTTATTTTATATATGTGCAGTAGAGATATTATATTGTATTACGGGTTGGTTTATTCCATATTATGGAGACCATGTTGTCGAAATTTTGACAAATTATATGCGACATCTATCGAGGCAATCTATAAACCCTCAATTATTCGGGCTCGCACAGATACTTTCGAGACAATTCGTAAGTCCTCACATATTTGGGATCGATGCATATTTAAAATGTTGATGGTGTGGTGAGGACTTTGGAGGATGTTAGGCATGTACAAGAATTGAGAAATAACCTAATTTCCTTAGATACTTTGGACACATGTATTTATTCTTATAAGTTAGAGAGTGGGGCCTTGACAATGAAGAAATGTGCTATGCAGTTGTAGGTGGAGTTGCTACAGCAAAATTTAAGTCAGATGACACTCTTTCATGACACATGCGACTGGGGCATATAGGAGAACGTGATATGACTAAGCTTCACAAGAGGAATCTGTTGAAGGGAATAAAATCATGCAAGCTTGATTTCTGCAAATTTTTTGTGCTAGAAACAGTCCATAATACAATTCAAGATGGGAAAGCACAAGACAAATGGCACTCTTGATTATGTTCATTCTGATGTTTGGGGACCAGTGAGGGAGTTGTCTAATTGTGGATCCTAGTATTTCATTACTTTCATTGACAACTTCTCTAGAAAAGTTTGGGTATATTTCATGAAGCACGAATCTGAAGCTTTTACCAAGTTAAGATTGTGGAAAGCAGATGTTGAAAATCGGATAAGGAGAAAAATCAAGTATCTCAAGACAGACAATGGTACATAGTACACATTCACAATTTCAGAAATTTTGCGAGGAACGTGGTATTCAACGTCACTATATAGTTCGCAATACACCACAGCAGAATGGTGTAGCGAAGACGATGGACTAAATAATTGCAGGACTTTCGAAGAGTTTTTGGGCTGAAACTATGAACATGGCATGTTGCGTCATAAACAGATCGCTACGAACAACGCTACATGGGAAAGTTGCAGAGGAAGTTTGGGCGTGTAATGAAGTTGATTATTCTGGATTGAGAGTATTTGGGTGTCCGGCTTATGTGCACATATCTAGTGATCAGAGATCTAGTTTGATCTGAAATCAAGTAAGTGTATTTTTCTGGGCTACGTGAAAGGTGTAAAAGGGTACAAGTTCTGGGATCCAGAGGTAAAGAAGATGGTGATCAGTAGGGATGCAGTCTTTGATGAAGTATTCATGCTTAAAGAACCTTCAAATGAAGAGAAGCCCAGTTCAGGCAAGAGCAGCAACAAGAGCCAAGTAGTGCAGGTAGAGCTAGATAATGTTTACATGGAGATTAATGCTCAGGGAGTGAACAATTCTAGCTCAGAAGATGAATAGTATTATAGTATTGCCACAGATAGACCACATTGCACTATCAGGCCATCGATGAAGTATGGATTCAAACATTTAGTTTCTTATGCACTCATTACTAGTAATAGCAATCCTATAACTTTTCAGGATGCTATTGGTAGTCAAGAGAAAGGTAAATGGATAGAGGCTATGATGGAGAACATTGAGCCATTGCATAAAAATGATACATGAGATCTAGTGGAGCTTCCAGCGGTGAAGAAATCGATAGGATGTAAGTGGGTATATAGAAAAAAAGAAGCAATGTCTGAAAATGAAGGGGAACGATACAAGGCTCGGTTAGTAGCTAAGGGATACTCACAAAGGAATGGGGTAGATTAAGATGAGATTTTTCTCTTCGGTCGTCAGACACACTTCCATCAGGATTGTCTTGGCAATAGTGGCCAGTTTTGATTTGGAGTTAGAGCAACAGATGTGCAGACGACTTTCCTTCATGGTGATTTGGAAGAGTAGATTTTCGTGGAGCAGCCAAAGGGGTTCTTGGAACTAGGAACAAAGAATCTTGTATGTAAATTGAAAAAGTCTTTATATAAGCTTAAGCAGTCTCTACGGCATGGTACAAGAAGTTCAACTCCCACATGATTCAGATTGGCTACAGTGTGAGTATAACTGTTTTGTTTACTACAAAGTTCTTGAGGATGATTCATATATTTTCTTGGTGTTGTATGTGGATGACATGTTAATTGCTGTAAGAACATGAATGAGATAGACATATTGAAGTCTTTGTTGAGCAGTAAGTTTGACAAAAAAGATTTGGGACCATCTAAGAAGATTCTTGGCATAAAGATCAACAGAGATAAAAATGCCAGAAAATTATGGGTATTCTCAGAAAAATTATTTGAAGAAAGTGTTGGAGAGGTTTAGCAGGTCCGATGCAAAACCAGTGGGTACGCGATTGGCAAATCTAATTATGCACATAAATGGGCGACATTTATGATAAAGCATTTTTTGCGGATTTTTAAATGCAACGCCATGAAATGAATATTTAAATTTAACATTATTGCATAAAAACACAAATCACATGATAACAAGAATGGGCATTTGATTACTCATATCTGTATAATTCATGAACAATGAAATCTTTCCGTAAAACTTATTTTTAACTTATTCAGTGTATAACGTATAAGGGACCCATGTGTGAAAATGCCACTAATATCCCATAAACAAGATTTATAACCTTAATTTTGTGAGAAATGACATGCATAAGAAATCACTATTGAATGAATATTTTTCTCAAATAACGAAAGTTAAACCCAGAGCTACTAGGACCTTTTAAACAAAATATCTCATGTTGACCTCGATTTTCATAAAGGTTACATGGACAATATATCCCAGCTCTTTCAGCATCCACGTAAGATTTAGTCCTGTATATTTGGACAAAGTATTAGAGTATGTGGCCTATCTCTGATGGTGGGTGAGGCAACTGCAGACATTCCTACGATCAAGTCAATTTTTGTGAAATACGTATTTAGGTGTGCGACGTGCTAGAGATGTGTCCCACTTTATGTAAAAATGGGTTCGGAATTGGGAGTAAACGAAATAAGTTGAGAGAGATAAGTTATAGTATGAAAGTCTATACTTGCATTACCTTTTTATGGCACTAAATGTTAGTTTTTATAATAGGAGGTGATGAAAGAGAGTCTTTGGATGAAGATGCGTGTGGCTTCATCCTTTTGGATAGGTCTTCTTATCATATGTATCAATCAGTCAATCCTAAGTTGTGTTGCATTTAATGTTATGACAGTTTGATGGTCTTAGGCCTACCAAATGAGACTAGACTTGTTAATTTAGTATAGCTGCTTATTCAGTGAAGTGTCACATCATCCACTTGTTACAAGATCTTGCATGAAGATCTTCATTGTAGCGTCTCTACCGATTCGCCTCAACTACAAGGGTTCGACTGTCAAAGTTCGATTCTTCTGGGTTCAACCTATTCATAGGTTTGGCAAATTTTATCTTGTCGACGGGTTGATGTGGAGTGAAAGCCTATATTTATCTACCACGTGACTCTGACTAAATCCTCGTTGGCAAAGGTGTAACAATAGTCTCCAAAACTATTTATGAAAATTCGTATAATCTGCAAATCTTCTATGTTTTAAAGAAGAGCTTATCCGACATGAGTGTTTGGATCATTAACCTTTTAGTTGCGGAAGGACGGAAGGGACGGGACAGGACACCAGAGCACACTAGTCCTCCAAGTCAAAGCATAGTTATTTATATAATGCATAGGAACAATCCAAAACGTGGGTAAATCAAGAATAATTGCTTTAGGCAAGGCCCCGACATTGAGGGCGATCTTGTTGAAGCTATTGAAGCCTATGATAAAGTTAAGAATAACTTAGGCGAAGCTCTGTCGTTGAGGGTGAGCCTGTTGAAATTGTTGAAGCTTGTGATTAGGGATGACAAAATATCCGTTCAATCCGATAATCACATGCTCTGTCCCGGGGATGCGGCGGGAGTCATTGCCACGAACCGAATATGGGACAGATACGAGAAATAGAGTCCATGCCGCGTTACCCTTTATGTTTAAAATTAATTTCAAATTTAAGGGTTTTATCAAACAAAAATAAAAAATTATCATATTTTTGAAAAGAACATAAATTCTTAACAAATTGAACAAAAAAATATTTATTAAGTAAAGATAAAAAAACCAAAAAATAAAAGAAATAATAATGATAAAAATAAACGGGGCGACAAATGGGGCAGGGGACCTATCCCTTCACACTTTAACTAGGTATAAGGACAATGGAATGTGACAAAAATATCGGACGAAATGGGGTGGGGATGGCCGACCAGTCCCATACCCGTTCCGTCGCTATCCCTGCTTGTGATGAGACTGAAAATTGTTTAGACAAGGCTCGACATTGAGGACGAGCCTATTGAAGTTGTTGTAGCCTGTGATGAGGCTAAAAATAGCTTAGGTGAGGACTCGACGTTCAATTTGATTGTGTAATAGTTGCATGGTGCAGACTAGGTTTTGTTTGAACAAGATGTTGGTAGGACGCATGCTCAATGATTTGAAACATGTAGCCTTCCCAAGAAAAATAGATGGCCATTTTATGCGCATTGATGGAACTTGTCCTGCACATTAAATGTACCATCATGGTGTATTAGTGCAATCGTTTGAACTGAAGCGCTTTGTGTGCGTGTGTGGTGTACGATCGTGTCTAAACCTTCATTTAAAATTTAAATGGGTGCCCTTTGGGCTTCAACAGTTCAGATGCAAAAAGTACAGACGAACGCCCCAGATTTGGGTGTGATGATCGAATGGCTGCAATTTGACATTTTTGCCTATAAAAGGATCTAACCCCCTACCTAGCTTCTCCTTGATGCATGGAGCCAATTGCCGAGGCCTTCCTTGTTTGAAAGGAAGCCATTCTTGGTAAGGATACGCCTCTCCATGTCTTCTGAACCCTATTTCAGCCTCGAGCCTCTAGCGGGGAAAGGAGACCACAAGGGATGGTACTATATAAACCCATAGGGCCTTCATATACCCTTCATCTAGAGCAATCCCACTTCATTCAAGAATTGGAAGTCTTCCCGATTCTGGATCATGAGGCGGTAGCAAACAGTGAAGGGCGGTGCGATGCAAGAAATTACAGTTCCCACTCAGTATCAGAGTATAGTGAGTTCTGTTTTATAAGCATTTTTATGTATTTTTTATGTTACTATTTCTTCTGCTAAATTTATCTTTGTGCAATTGTTGTAGATCAGTTTGAACTAGACCGGAAGGAGCGGGACGTTGTTAGAGTTGTTTACGACCTCCCAATTGATCAGAGGCACTACATTTACGTAATTTCGAATTGGTCCATTTCATTCAAGCATCAATTAATGGCTTCTAAAGGTAAGGCCTTACAGTAAAAATGCTATTAACTTAGCCCACCACCAATTAAGAATAATTGTTTATAAGTAATCTCTTCACTTGTATCTCTTTGGTCAATCTGAGGCCGATTAGGATGGCTTTATATTCTGTAGCATTGTTGGAAGCTCTGAAATTGAACATCGCTACACAGTTGAGTTTATGGCCTTCTAGGTTTACAAGGACCACTCCTACTTCAGCGCATATGTCTCCATAGGAGCCATCTACATAAAGATTCCAAGTGGAGGTCTCTGCTGGTTCCATTGCCTCTTCTATGTCAAGGGCATTGGCGAATTCCACTATAAAATCTGCAATGGCTCGACCATTGACAGTGATTCTTGCTTTGAACACCAATTCTAACTCACTGAGTTCCACAGTTCATTTCATTAACCTTTATGAAGCAACAGGTTTTTGGAGCATTTGCTTTAAGGGAAAGTTCGTCATCACGTATATGCTATAGGCCTGAAAAATATGGTCTTTGTTTCTTTGATAGATAACAAGGTTTCTAGGCAGAATTCTCAATTTCTGGATATCGAGTCTTTGCCGTAGGAGGGCCTTGCTCACATAGTAGACAGGCAGCAAATGATTGATCTCTTCTCTGATGAGGACTAAGTTGATTGCCTCTTCTAATATGGCTAAGTAAAGCAACACGGGCTCGTCAACCTATGGCTTAGAGAGAAGTGAGGCATGTCCTAAGAGCTTCTTTAGCCCTTGGAACTTTCACATTCCTTATTCCATTGAAACATCTTATCTCCTTTAAGAATTTTGAAAAAAAATGAAGGCATCTGTCTATAGCCTTCGAGACGAAACGACTAAAGGCCACTATTTGCTAACTGAGGCTTCAAACTTCTTTGGGTTTCTGTGGAGATCTCAAATGTATCAAAGCCTCGATCCTTTGAGGATTGGCCACAATACCTCTTCGATTGACCATGTACCTCTAGAAATTTCCCGGAGACTATGCTAAATGTGCACTTAAGGGAGTTCAATCTCATCTAGTACCTCCTTAGAATATGAAAAGTTTCATCAAGATGTTCGACATGGTCTTTTGTTTTCAAACTCTTCACTAGTATGTCATCGATGAAGACCTCCATGGTTCTGTCAATGAGGTCAGCAAACAACTTATTGACAACCCTCCGATAGGTGGCTCCTGCATTTTCAATCAGAATGGCATCACTCTATACCAGTACAAACATTTGTCTGTAATGAAAGAAGTGTTTTCTTCATCCGTAGGGTACATGGAAAAAGCATTTGTCTGAACTTATTTAATCCTTGTGGATCACCAAGATTAAATTTGTTCATCACAAACTAGAACTCCAGTCTTCCGAACTCTGAAAGATATTTATTTGGTACTTTGATATTTTGGATTTTCGATATTTTGATCTTATAGTTGAGGAATAAGAAATTTGGAATGAGTAATTGATCTTCAATATTGTGTTTTCTAGAATGAATAGATGCTCAACAAACAATAAGGTCCAATTTTGGCTTGGGTATTTATAATATGTAGAGTTATGACTTATATGGGATTGTAAAAAGGTTGAAAACCACAAGCCAGATTTTACCTGGCTGGCACGGCCACTAGAGTGCTAGCGGGCATTCTCTTGCTGTTAAAACCACTCGAGCTGTCTATCGGCGGCCAACGAGTCATTTTGCCAGCGCATTTTGGACCTAACAAAATCGATATAGAATGATTTATCATCTATAACAAAGTAGAGAAAAGAGGAAAAGAAAAGAAAGTTTAATGAATGGATAAAAGAACACAATAAAATTAGGAAACAAAAAATAAAGCATAATATAAGGGAACAAAAACTAAAAATACTAATCAATTTGAATCACAGTCAAGTCATTCAATATTCAAATTTTCAAATAGAGTAGTCCAAAAAAAGAAGCTGTGGTAAAAAAAACTCCACTAAAAAAGCCAGATTACATTGAACTCCATAAAGGTTAACCAGACCTATAAATATAAGCAGATTAATCATCAACTATGTAGGAAAAAAACAAATATAGCCTACACGAAAAAAAAAAATCACAAATGGAATTCATGAAAAGGCATATTGAACTGCAAGACAGTACCAGAAAAGATCTCTCATTGAAGAGTTAAAACTACAGAGAAACAACAGCATCCCAACTCAACAACTCAATTCCAAGAAAGGAAAAATAGAAAATATTAAACAAAAAAATGGACATTTTTTAAATCGACATTGTACCATAGTAACCCTCTCAATGGATAAAAACTAAAATAATATAAAATTCTAACTTTGACTGATGTATCTAAGAAGAACCCAACATCAAATCATTTGAACACACAAAATAAGATTTAAATAAAAAAAATATACATGAAATTCCTAACTCTTAACTTCTGTGTCTAAGAAGATCACAACATCAACAACACGTGAACATACAAAACAAGATTAGATTCTGACAAAGAAATTAAGGGAATTCAAACAAAACCAAATATCAACTTGTTAAAAACATTAAAAAATAAAAAAAATAAAAAAATAAAAAAGAAAGAAAGAAAGAAAAAAGAAACAAATGGCAGAAAAAATGAAATAATAATAAATGAAAATACACATGCATAAATTAATTCCCAAAAGAGATCCGCTAAAAACAAACTCGTGAACTAGATGCAGTACGCTCGAAACCGATGAAGCAATATGGGAGTAGGAACACATAAAAACATTAATAAAGACTCCCAAAACCGTAGAATCGAGTGAAGGAAAATTAAATTGCACATATTCAAAAGGCGTACCTAAGATCTCCTTTTCCTTTCAAATAGAGGTAATAAACGGGATTCCAAAATAGAAACTTACATACTAGAAAACAAATTCTCTAATCAAAGATTAGGTTTCAGAGAGCATCACATTCCTTGCTCGAACATTAAGTTTTGGAGAGCAAGATCAAGACGAGCACAGATCAACGAGCGAAGAAGATTCAAGAGAATTGAAGGAGTGACACCTAAAATTATAGAGGACGAGAGCAGGAGCGGACCCAGCACAAAACTTCTGTCCGGGCAGACGTCGACGAAGGGGTTGAGAATGTAGGTTGCTTTATGATACTAGAGGAGTTTGCATACGTGCAGAAACTTCACATGTGCACTGATATTGGATATAAGCTAGATCTTAAACTTGGGGTCTATGGTCTTTAGTTAGATGAAATATTCATCTGGAACTTCTTCAAGACCACCATTTGTTACTTTGTACATTTGATTGATGAAGTGCTCAATTTGTTTTCTAACCTTTTTAGTGTGAATCGAGAACTTATGTGGCTGTTTATATGTTTTGCAGAGATCCTACATACATGACAGAGTCATTGAAGGCCTTAATTCTCCAAAGAAATGATAAGTCAACAGAGATGTGAGATCCTTTGTACACTTATTCATCGTTATTGTAGTAAGCTGCAGCCACAAGAATCAACTTCTATAAATCTGTGTATCCAATTTGCAGGTTTCTGAATTTACTTTGTTTATTGTTGCCCTCATAGTTAGAATTCAAGATTATCTTAGAATAGAGATCAAGGCACTCTTAAGAAACTCACAATTGAAATAACATTCTTTACTTTCTCAACTCCCAGATTTCAGTTTAATTACAATGAAATCTCTACACCGCAAAATTTGAAACCCGATTTCTGGCCGGTAAAGTGCTTTAGTGCGGCTGCGCAAATGCTGGTGATGATGAAATTTATTCAATTTAATTGGGCCTATTTTTTTTAAAAAAGGCCCAACTCTCTCACCCAAAACAAATGGGCAAAAATTAAAAAAAAAAAA
>CAIGRS010182021.1:0-16363 GCA_903798395.1 Fraxinus floribunda | reverse complement strand
CCCCCCCCCCCCCCCCGCGCGCGCGATATATATATATTGTTTGATGATATTTAAAACTTGATGTGGTTGGTATCCGCTCCATAACTTCAATCACTTCAAAAGGGAAACTCCTCATTCCTAGTTATTCGAGTGAAAAGTCGATGAAAGTTTGTGACTAAAGATGAACTAGTAGGCAACAAAAACGAAAAGATGTAGAGAAAGGTTAGAGAAAACCTATTATGAGGAGCATTTATACAAGAGATTCGTGCATGGTCGTTATCTTTGATATTTCAATCACTATTGAAACTGTCAAGTAGGAACATGTTTTTCAGTTACGTAATCTAAAATATTTTGAAAACTATCCATATATTCTCGAGTACGTAGGATAATGATTATTAGATGTTAATTGATGATATCAACACCCAAATTACAATGAAAGACCAAAGGTAACATTCTCAAAGATTGTTAAAAGTCCCGAGTTCATTTTGCATGTGTTTGGTAGGGTTATTACGACCAATTAACATTCTGAGTCTAGCATTAAATTGTACTTGAACCTTTAATCAGACAATAAAGACTATCTTTGTCATCTCGACATCATTAAACATATAATTAAATTTAATATTTTATTTTAAACCATACATTCCTTTATCAAATCAAATCCATTTTAGAATATTATTGCTAACTATAAGTGAAAAATAATATAATGCATAAAATAACAATTTCAAATTAAAGCCAAACACCTTGCATTTGAATCATCCGCCTAGCATGCGTGGCAACCTATGGTGACATGGTGTGCAGATGTGGGTTATTAACCATCAAACAAGAACAATACATCGAACAGGTGGTCTTCATATTTTATTTTTACTTTTTTTTTTAATAAAATTAAATACTTTTACTACAGTTTCATCTCCCTGCGCGGCTGCCTTTTCTTCTCTCCTGGGTTTGTAATTCTCCAGAAGTTTTACCTTTTTCTTACTAGTAAGCAATTTATATTATTATTTATGTGATTTTTATATCAGTAAATTTAATTTAATTGATATACACGATTTGCTGTTTTGTTTTTGAGATTTTACATTTTTTTTGGTTGTAAATAGATCTAGGGGTTCGATGTCCTGTGATTATATTTTGTTTGTTATGCTTTTGTTCTTGCTTTAGTGGGCGGAAAAAGTTTAGTTGACTTGAATTATTATATTTTTTTTGTTGTTATGTGAATTTGTAGCTTTAAATTTGTGTTGTGGTGATGCCTGATTGTTTCAATTATACGTCTTGCAAACCCTACGCTGTTTGTTAATTATTCTGGTTTAGCCTTTCCCCCTTCAATTTTGGTTGGTGTCTTCAGACTAATGTAAATCCAGGCATTGAAATGCTCATTGTAGGTTTTCGAAAACTTCAAATATAATATATGAATGCTCAGTGTATGTTTATGAAACATCGAATGGCAATTGATTCCGGTTTTGGCTTGCTAATCTGTACCTTCTGGGCTTTTGTTTCACATGATTAGTTATTCAATTATCAATTAATGGATTGAAAATATTTATTTAACATTATCTAAGCTACCTTTTCTTTGAAGCCAGCCATTTTTTGTCTTGAAGTCCATTGATTAATAAAAGAAGTGTTGTGTGACATCTGGGGAACTGCAAAGGCATGAAGGTCTAGTTTCTGTGGGATGATAATATAATGCAAATGGAGTCACAGGTTCCTATCGACTGTGAGGCATGCTTCCACCCTGAGAATCTTGGAAGTAAGGATGGGAATTCTAGTGAACCCTCATCCTCACACGATCACCTCTCTCCACAACAGCCAGGTATCTTTTTGCCTGGTTAGTTGTGCAAGAATTGTTGAAATATTAGGAAATCATCCCACACAATGCCTATTTATTTCTATGCAGTGAAAAAGCAACCACGGCAATGGGCAGCTTGGACTCGTCAGGAGGAAGAAAGCTTTTTCACTGCATTGCGTCAAGTTGGCAAGGCAATTTTCTGTTGCATATTCACTGAAATTTGTTTGGAAGTTCTCTATAGATATTATTTCTGATTATGGAAATGCTCCTTCTCTCCACCAGAATTTTGAGAAAATCACTTGCCACGTCCAAAGTAAAAACAAGGATCAGGTTATTTCCCATAACACTAGATTCTGACCTCATAATCAATTGTTCCCTTGTTAGACTTTAATGTTCTCCTTTTGATTTAATTTATTTTTGGCATTGAATGTTGCAGGTCAGACACTATTACTACCGGCTTGTCAGGCGCATGAATAAGTTGCTGGGTCCTGAACTTTGTCTTGATGCGAAAAACTCGAAAGATACCAATGCTGCAATGCTACGATGGTAAATATTTACTTTCTATTAACTTTTTCTTCAGTATTTTTATTTTTTGGTATATTTACTTTCTATTAATTTTTTCTTCAGTATTTTTTTTTTACCTACAACCTACAACCTACTCACTACTACATATTTCATTTAGTTCCGGTGTTATGTACTCAAGTAGAAGACACAAACCTAAGCTTTATGATAATATCAGATACATCCTCAAGTTTAAAAAATCACATGGACCTCCCCTATTTCTTGTTTCGAGTATCATATTCACCCCTTGAGCACTTTTTGAGCCACATTTTATCTAAAATAAGGTTGATATAACTTAAAACGCCCTTGTGTTTTCTACAACTAATAGCAATTTAATTTGTTCCCTTTAGTAATAAGTTAATACTTAAAGACTTTGTGCACACGCAATTCTTTGAATATGGATACTAGTGGAATTTTCAACTTGAAATTATTGAAGAATTTGTTATTTTAATTAATAATATATTTTATGTACATAGTTTAAATTTTAATGGATGCAAACTTATCATTAAAATTTTATACTTATAATTCATAAACTAAAAAAAGAAAGATGTTAAATATAAACATTTGCCTTTTACAGTTCAAGTAAACTTTAGATAAAATATGGTAGACTTTAGTTCATTGAAACATTATATACCCTCAAAATTTATTTTTAAATGATGACTATGTTACATAATAGAGTGTTTAATTTGTCTAATATATCAATCATTATAATATTATAGAAGAATATTAAAATATTCCTTTTGGTATTTTGATATTTATTGGACTTATAAATAACTATTTTGCTAAATTAGATACTTTATATATATGTATATATTTGGAAAATAAATCCGACTTATAAACAAAATTAGTAAATTTATGATTAAAATTTCACATATGCCAATCGAGTTCTACGTCAATTCATATGGTTGCAGTTTACTTTGAGCAAATTAACTACAACTAATTGTAGAAAATTTTATCCTTAGTTAATAAGGGCATTTTAGGTATATACATTGCTCAAAAATTGGTCAAGGTACTTCAAACCAGAAATAGGAGAGGTTAGTGTTGTTTTCCATGTGTGAGAGGTTGATGGGGGTGTTTCTGACGTTGTCATAAAGCTTGAGGGACGTCTTTGATATTGTCTCTATCTAGAAACCTAAACAATATTAGTAGTTGAGTGGAAATAGATTTACTCTATTGAAGGAAATTTGTTTTCTTCATTTGTTGGGAACATCATGTATTGTACATGACGAATGCATCTTACATTTTAGTTTTGATGTAATATAATGGAGTTTAATGAATTCACAAAGTTTAGTGGCCAAGGATTATGCAGAGTCTCTATTGCCTTCCCTTAATACTTGTCTATGTGAGCTAATGGGATTTTGTTATTATTATCTTATATTTTTTATTTATTGATATGTTTTCCCTCTTCTTTTGGTGAAGTGGGTTTGGGGGAAGGGGTGGAACGGGGAGTCAGCTTATTTAACCTAGTGGTTACGAATATTTCTTCTCGCTTGATATTTTTTTTGTGGTTTTATCTGCTGTACATCGGTTCTAGGTGGTCGTTATTGGAAAAGTACAGCTGTAAAGCCTCAAAGCTTCACTTGAAACCTCGAAGATTTAAGATATTTGTAGAGGCTCTGGTTAGTTTAACACTATCCCATTCTCACTTTGACGATAAGTTATGTCGACATGATTGCACTGCATCTCACTATTATTTTTCGATGAAGGAGAACCAACTCTTGAAAGACCGCAAAAAAAATATAAGGAAACGGCTATCTCCTGGAGAAAATAACTGCCCTACGCCTCCAATTACTGTCTCAAATCCGGGCAGACCATCGAGCAATGATAGCCGTGCAGTGAAAATGGTTCTTGTTGACAGCCAAAACATTCAAAAAGTTGGAGCAGGCAAAGGATCTTCAGGAAAGCGCAATGTAAATAATATAGGAACTAATCGTACTAACTGCAAAGTAGATTCATCTTATCTGAAAACAGCAAAACATCGTCGGAAAACAGGTGATATTCGAGTCAAATATTGAATACCTCAATGCAATTAGTATTGTTGTTGTTGTTGTTGTTGCTGTTGTTTTGTAATTGTTTTTGTTATTCTTTATGCTTTCTGATTAATTATTTTTCAATTTTGGGATTTTCTTAATATGCTATGCTGTCTTCTTAATTAGAACTATTCTAAGGCTTTCTTTATATTGAATATTATTAAGGCCCATTTGCAAACGTGACGGTGCTGAATTTTTATTTTATTTATTTTTAATTTGGCCGTTCTCATATTTGGACCATTCTAAGGCATTCTTTATTTTGAACTTTGCAAGCCCCATTTGCAAACATGAAAAATTGCTATTTTGGGACATTTGGGCACATTTTTGGTGATTCTATAGTTGGTATTCACAGCCTATATTTTAGAGTCATCTGTCAGAACTCTTACTCTTACTCTTACTCTTCCTTTGGTTCTATAGTCTAATGGAGCGAGTCTCTAATTGAATCCTCAAACACTCTATTCTTTGTGATTTAAAATAAAATAGACCATGGATAATCATTTGTCATTTCTAGTGTTTGTTTGCATGATGATGAAACCTATGATGCACCGACACGAATTCATGTGTCTGACACGCGAGTTTTCAAAATTTACTAACACGAAACGTTGTTGACACGATGATTAATTTTTTTAAAATTCTTTACTTATATAGTATAAATTTAGTTTTATACTTATTATTAATTTTTCTTGTTAAAATCTTTTAAATATGAGTACTTATTTATTATTTACTAATAATTTTGAGTTAAAAATGTATAATACTTCTAATAAAAAAAGAAAAATGATTACGGTAGGGTGTCCGAAGAGTGTCGGTATTGGTACTGACAAGTTATTTTAATTGAAGTGTCCTTGCAACAAAGCATGAAACTCTTGCATGTTTTCACAGCTGTATTTTATTACCTATTTATTATTTACTAATAATTTTAAGTTAAAAATGTATAATATTTATAATAAAAAAAGAAAAATAATTATGGTAAGAGTGTCTGAGGAATGTCCGTATCGGCACATGTCGGTATTGACACGGACATGTTACTCTAATTGAAGTGTCGGTGCAACAGAGCATGAAACTCTTGCATGTTTTCACAGCTGGATTTTATGTTTGCTTATGATGATAACTCCCTCATAAGATGCAGCTGCTAATTTGAATTTACTGTGCAGACCAATCTATGGTGTTTGTAATTGGACCTTTCAGTTTCTCTGATTAACGTGCATAGTCCTGTTACTGAGCTTGATTCTTATATATTGACTCTGCTTTTGTTCACTGGATGACTGAAGTTTCTAGCATGAGCTTAACACCTTGATTTTTTTTTTCCTTTTTATTTTTCATTGATCTGAATAATGTTTCTCTGCCTGTTGCTGAATATATGACAGGCTCTTCTACAGCTGCATATAAAAGATGGGAGAAAGCAGCGATTGCTGGGGTTTCATTGGTGGCTGATGCTGCTGAACATCTGGAGCGGACAATCACCGAGAAAGAGGTTGAACGTGTCCATGAAACACCAGGTGAATGGTTAAGATTTGTTTTCTAAAATTTGTTGGGGCAGGACTAATGGTGGCGAATTTTTGGAAATTAGTTCACTCATGATGCACTACTTGTCAACTTCTCAGCTTGTGGTTTTTCTCAACGTGTTGGAGAAGTGGAGCTCTCTTTGCCAATGCCATCACGAAGTCATTTCAACAAATACAATGCACAAAACTCTATGAAACTTAAGCTCCAGCTCCAGCTGTTCCCAATTGATGACTGCACTAGGAAATTCTTGGAAGCGGTATGTTGAGCCTGGGTTTGTTTTTTGCTGCTGTTGCGATATTTAGAAGCTATTTAGTGTTTAATTTTATAATAATGAAGGAAATTCAGATTTTTATTTGTTATTGCAGGACAATCATAATCCCCATCTAGAGCTCACTTTGGGTACAAGAAAGAAGATATCATCGGTATTAGATCACCTCAACCGCAAATGGGGAAATTCAAACTTATTATCTGGAGATTTAATGCTTTTTCCTTACTGGGTACACTGTGATAACCTGGTGGGGTGTCAGAAGTGGAATAAGGACTCTCTGCTCTCTGCAGCAGATGTATACGCAACAGTCGGAAGCCCTCCAGTTTTCCGCCTCAGGTTCTATTCTCTTGTTTTCTCCCTTCTTTCTGAAGAAGGATGTTATACACTAAACCTAACATAACGGATTCTATTTCTTGTTAAAGATATGGTTGGTTTTCAAAAGCTGAGCTTGAATCTGCTACACCTCCAGCATTGAAGTCATATGCTGATATTATTGAGAAAAATATGAACATCAATATAATGAAAGAGCATGACATTGAGTCTGTGCCGACATCAAGTCCAACTTATCACAAATCTGGGAACTTAAGTAGTACTTGTCAAGAACCGTTCGCCTCTGCAGATAATACGACTTTTACAACTCCCTCTTCAACCTTAGTTTCAGAGGATGAGATCATTGAGTGTTGTAGAATGGATTCCGACGTCAATGGTTTGAGGTACATGGAGAGTACTCCAGCTGTTTCATTAGTAAGAAGGGAGACCGGAGCTCGAGCTGATAGAAGACAAGTTGAAAACATGGTATTTTTTTTCCAACTATCGTTGCTTAGCATTAAACAGTAGATTTAAGTATGCAAGACTGAATTCATGTCATTGTTGAATTTTTAGGTGCAGATTAAGCTGATACTGTTTGAGATAATATCAAATCTTTTTGATAGTTTAATATTATATTTCTCATCAGGCATGTTTACATGATCATAAATATATAGAATGTTACTCTGTTTGCCACTGCCCCTGCAGGCGGAGAAGACTGGAAGAAAAATTGAATTTTGGTTCCTTGTATATATTTTCCCATTTCCATATTAGTGAAAACATCATTTAAAAAAACCCTATTTACACGAACCCATGCATTTGATTTTGAAAATCTCAAGAACTTTTAAACGTTAATTCAAAGCCTAGATTTAAATTTACCACCATAATATATGGTCTGAAGTGACAACTTTTGCACTACTCTATCACTGTACACACCCAGAGATGCATCTGTTTTCGTTTGTACGTATGTCTAAAACAATTCCTGAAAGCCTTGTCTCAACTAATCTCTATCAGAAATTTGTAGCATGATTTGTATCTGCCTCCTTGTTATTTGAGTAAAGACTTTCAATCTTTGTAATCCCTACAAAGTACATAAATAGATAAAAAATGGTTTCACATACTTGGGGAAAAACTAACACTGAGATTGTTGTTTACTAGCCTGTAGAGTACAAAATTGATGTTGATGAACTTTCCTTGCATTAATCAGACTATACATCCAATTGAAAAATAGTGCCCATGACCTTTTTATTCCGCCTGTCATTCTAAATTATCCCTTTGCTTTGCATCTAGGATGATCGGAGCACGCAGAAGGATTTGGTACTTTCATCTGGCGAATGGGCTGATAGTCTTACCTGTGTAAGTGTTGGGGAGCTACTTTCTGACTCGATGCTCAGTGTGGATGCTAACTGCACTGAGTCACCATTGCCTGTTGGCTCTAGCTCTCTGCAGCAGATCCCATTCAGTTGTGACTCGTTCGATGCTGCAATTGCTGCTCACATATACAAACATCAAAACAAAGTCGGTTCACAGTCGGGTCTTGCACCTCACTCAACTTCCATTTGGGATGCTGAAGAAACACGTGATGCCTTTGCTTTTCAAAAAAGTGGTGCTTCCTGTGAAATAGGTCACAATGAGACCAGGAATGCTTCTTTAGAGACCTGTAAACAAATTATTAGAACAAGTTCTTCAATATCCCATGAAGCAGTTGAGGTCTGATAACTATATATCTGTATATTGAGATATATCTCAAAGATTACTAGAAATAATAGCTCTGTCTCGAAGTTATTGGTAACACTATTGTTTCTAATTTCTTTTAGGAGTTGGTTGAAGACAAGAAATCAAGTAATGATGATCCTACATATGGAGACACAGTGGAGACCTTAGAGAATTCTGCAGAGGATTTTAGTGGACTAACTGACATATATTGGGTATTTTTTTCCTTGAAATACCATTTTATCTTTTCTTTTCAGGTTATATTTCTCAATTGCTTCAAAATTATTGATACAATGAGAAGCCTCTCGCTGCTAAGGAGCAAGCTTACTTTTCATAACTTTCGGCGTATCTTTTTTTCTTCACTTGTGCAGTTGCCGTGCGATACACAATAACTATGCTAAGACATGCATGTTAAGTGTTTCTGTGAAGATATTGGGACATATGTTCTTATTTTATCTTTTCCATATTGCAGCCTGACTCGTTAGGACCGCTAGATTTGGATATACCCTCCTGTAGATTGCATACTGATGATCTAATTCTTAGCAATAGCATTGGTGGTTTGAACCGATTCCTAGCTAACAGTCTGGACGCGTTCCAAAATTGCTCCTTTTTTGGGTTGGACCGGAAAGAATCTGCATCCGCAGTTGAAGCTCGCCAAACAGCTTCCATTTCAGACTTCAAAATCGGCGGATAAGTTTGAAATTCACCAAACAACCAAGGTATGCAATTCTTTAGTTTGTAGAGTCTGAGCACTGTCATGTAAAACTTGACTGGAATGAATCACCAGAGGAGATATTAGCATTTTCAAAAGCAGAAAGCTATGCTCTTCAAGGTAAAAGCGTATTTATGCTGTAACAACATAGAATACGGAATTTCCGGTAGATATTATACTGGCTCCTGATGCTGCTGACATATTCCTGTATATATTTTTTTAACTGATTTATACTAATGTGCAGATACACATTGATTTGGAATATAAATAATTAAATTGCAATTGGTTTGTTTGGGGCATTTTTTTAAGGGAAAATTATAGTTGGGCCTACGAATCTTTGCAAAATGTAGCACTTAGGTCTGCATTTTAATTTTATTGGGTTTTACGTTCCAACCTTTGTAAAAGAAAAATAATGCCATCTAGCACTATCGATGTTAATACAAATCTAGATGACACTTAACTCATAGGTCCAATTAAATAGGACATGTATTATTATATGTTATTGAACCTACAAATGTTTTCATTTAGACTGATTCATCATTCACTCTGTGTGAAATTAGGCAGATAGGGCATTCTAAAATTGAAAAAATATTATTTTGTTTTTGTTGAAGTGTGGAATATTGTGCACAAGATCCTTTTTGTAGGTAATTCCTTGAACAATTTATTTTGATATTTTATTTAAAATGAGCTAAAACCTATAAGAAAAAGAAAATAGACTGCACGTGCAAGTCATGTGCTGCCTTTTGTGTTTCCCCTGTTTGGGAGACATTAATATTGCTTTTGTGATTGTTGAAGAGTCACTTCCAGCTGCAGTTGTTGACCAGCATACTAACAGGTGGGTCCCAGACAAACTCCAAACGGTCCAAAAATGGCCAAAACAACGGTCCAAATTCTGCTATTAAATCCTCCCAGACAAGTAATTTGGATAATTGGCGCAAAACGTCGTCATGATTTTTCTGTTTTGCTCAAATTGTCCATCTTTTTAATTTTGAAATTTGAATCCTCAGATTAATCAAACCTTGCACGAGACATCCTTACGACTTACTGTCTATTTCCTCCATTAGAGCCGTGTAAAATGAGATCTTTAAATAAACAAAATAATAATAATAATAATAAAGAAAGAAAAGGACAAAATAAAGAAATAATTGTAATTCGAGTTCCATTTTTTTAGGGAGAATTGTAATCACGGTATCAAACATTTCATTTTGTCTCAGACTTGATCCAACCTTTGATTTGTGCGATTCATGATACTGACCCTTTCAGAAATTCGTATTTGGAGTCTAAATAGATGAAAATTCATCCATTTGACCGTTAGTTAACATAAAAAAATGAACTATTTTGACTAATTTTTAAAAGGTTAAGAGGGTTACTTTAAAATTTTCACATAAAAGAATTAAAATAAAATAAAAAAGAAATAAAAGAAAAATAGTTTCCTAAACCCAAAAGAATAATATTTGGTATACAAAATGCCATACATGGCTTACATTACGTATAGCACCGTCCAACCCAAAAAGCCTAAGCCATACGCCATTTCCCACGTACCCACTCACTCCCAAAATCACCAACCACCTCAACCAATCTTCACTGCCACAAAAATAGTCGGCAAATTGCCTTCTCGACACCACCACTCCTTCCGGCCAAATCCAGTCAACCACCCTCCACCGACTACAACACCAACACCTCTGTCAAAATCCAATTATCCATTCGCACACCACCTGCACCACCAATCTAGTCATCCATTTGCACCATTCCAAAGTCGGCACCACTGCACAAAAACCTCAAACGGCCATTAGAGGGTGCAGAGGAAGAATACAAGCAACTCCATATCAACTCAGCTTCTCGTTCTTCAGTTTCTCCTTTACCAATTAACCAATTATTTTGATCTATACATTTCAAGCAACTCCATTATTGTGTGTATGTGTTATCTATATTACGGATGTCAGCACAAACTCAAACTAATTAACCAATTATTTTGAAGAACTTGCAATTCGAACTTCTTGATTAACTTCAAGAAATTGCAAGAATTGGAGCGATTGTGAGTTTATTGTTGGCTGAAATCTTGGAGTTGGAGCCATAACATAACAGTAATAGCAGGTAATCTCTCCCTCCCAATGTTCTCTCTTTTATCTTGTGAGTTTCTTGAGACTCTTTTTTTGGCAGTGATTTGAGCCTTGCTGAATTGGGAATTTGGAAAGAAGTTTTTGGTGGGATTTTTGAGGGATTTGAGTAGGTGGCTTTCATCCTCCTGGTTCAAGATCCTGTTGGATTGTTGGAAGGTGATGGCAAGCGGTTGTGGAGTTGATGTTTTGGACGAGTTGCGGCATTTCACGGCAGTGGAAGATTTTTTCTTTGGCTTGGAGATAGAGGCTGAGGATGTCTTGCTTGGTGTTGATGTGGAAGATCCTTATAAGAGGTATATGCGATATCCCATGCTAGGGTGGAAGGGGAAGGGAGTGGTTGGGTTGGTTTGGTAGTGGAAAGGGTTTTGCCGTTTTGGGTAGAGGGGTGTCGAAGAATAAAGACATAGGGATTACTGCAAGTTTCAACTATAGACCCCAAATTAATTCCCAACTCCCAATTATGCAACAAAAGTTGAATACCACAATAGAAACTTCAGAGAATTCACATGAGAGACAAATTGAATGGATTTCACGATCTCAGAGACGAGAAATGGATTTCAAGAACTTAGGGTTTTGGGATTTAATTGGAGAAGTCGAATTGCCTTTAGTTGTTAATGTTTGAAAAATGTAATTGGTGACTTGGCGATGATTGACACTTAACTAAACTGTTATTCACGTTAGCAACTCTACTAATGAATTCCATCCGATGAGTAATGGAGTGGGACGAAGCAAAGTTCAGTGGCTAATGGGATGAAATATGAAGTTCAGTAAGTAATATGTGACATGATATAAAGTTCAGTGGCCATTCAAACATTTAACTCAGATTTTTGTTATTTTTTTCTTTCATTTTTTAGTTGTTTTAAGTGGATTCATTTCACTTTTTAAAAAGATTTGGGAGCCTGACTACAATTTTTTTTTTCTTTATTTTTTTTTGTTTATTCAATGAGAAGGGTAAATTCGTCATTTTACAAGGCTTTTAACAGAGGAAAAAAAACAGTAAAAATGTTTCGCACAAGGTTGAATTGATAGGAGGGTCCAAATGTCAAAATTGAAACGATTGTGCAAAACATGCAAACGATAGGCATGTTTTGCTCCAATTACCAATTTATTTTGACATATTCTAGGGCTCGTTCCTGTGGGTACTTTTGTCGACCCTAATAAATGCCGGCGTTCCTTTTAAAACTAGCTAAAAAAAATAAAGATAAAAGAGTGCTTGTGCAAGTTATGTGCTACTTTGGTCCTTATTTTATTTGAAACACGCTAGTGTTCTTTGTATTTTTGCTGACCTTAATTTGTTTTGGTATTTTCTTATTATAACCAACTAAAAAACTAATAGAAAATAAAATTAGTATTTCCTTTAAAGCCAGATTAAAATAGAAAAAGAAAAGAGTCTACGTGCAAGTCGTGCTACTTTCATTTTTATTTATTTCTATCTTCGAACATGTTCTAAGACTTCTACTTTGTCGATTATAATCTATTTTGATATTTCCTTTACCAACTACAAAAAGTAAAAAGGAAAAAAGAAAAAAAGAAAAAAAAGAATGCACGTGCAAGTCACGTGCATATCATATGGCTCTTTTGTTTTAAGTCCTTTTATCAGCCATAGTCAATTACAATACTTCCTTTGAAACTGGTTAAAAAATAAAAAAGAAGAATGAAGCGTGCAAGATTTGTATTACTTTTGTGTTTTATCTATTTCGGTATTTCTTTGTTAAAACTATAAACAAATAGAGAAGAAAAGAAGGGTAGGATTTCTTGTTCAATTGCATAATGAAAATACATAAGAAATAAGCTTAGCAAATAAGAAAAAAGGACTAGGACTGATGATAGGTAGTTCCCCAGTCCTAAACTAGGAAAAATGAAAACTAGCATGCCTAGCTTGTTGATCCATCCTGCGTTTTAACATGAATTTTAGCCTTCAAATCTTTAATGAATTGATCAAGAAATTGCTCTGATGATCCATCTACTGCCAAAGCCTTATGCAGTATTGTTCCTACCTTCTTGATCTCCATCCTTAATCCATCCGAAACTGTTCCATTCCTCAATTTGTCAATCTTCTCTACAAATTCTTCCCTCGTAACCGATTCTCCATCACAGAGATTGATTCCAATCTTCCAATCATCCACCACGAGTTTCCTATTAATAGGTTGATCACTATTTAATGGATAACAAATCATAGGTACACCACACCATATGCTTTCCAATACCGAATTCCATCCACAATGTGTCAAGAACCCTCCAACAGCCGGATGCGAAAGCACCTTATTTTGATTGCACCATTGAACAATCAACCCTTGATCTCTGATGTCGTCCAACAATCCAAGGGGCAAAACATCAGTATCATTAGAGCTCACAGTATCACTTCGAATCACCCAAAGAAAACTAACTTTGCTAAGGAGAAGTCCATGAGCTATTTCTTGAATTATCTGCTTACTAGTCTGAACGAGGCTGCCAAATGACACGTACAAAACTGAGCTGGTGGGTTTTGAGTCAAGCCATGCTGTAGTGTCTGTTTCCGGCCATAAATTCTGAGAAGTGGCTGGTTTAGTGGAACCGGTTGAAAAGTTTATAGGGCCAATTGCATAAGTTGGCTGCTTTTGGTTTAGAGCTGATATTGCCTCAAATTCTAGTTCTTGAACAGTGTTTTGTAAGATAAAATCTGCATTCTTCACTTGGTCATCAAATATCTTTATTATAACCTTTTGCGCCACTGTTGTTATGGAAGATTCTTTAAAGAAATGCATCAAGTCCCTTGTATTTATGGAAGAAACTCCGGGTATGTAATCTATATTCTCCTCAATATTGTCTGAAAATCAAGAAAATTACATCAACATGGATGAACCAATAGTGATCTTGCTCCCACTCTGTCTCACAGAAAATGGTCAGTCGAGCAATGAAAGTGGTGGATAGGAAGAAAGAAGGCGTACCTTTACAAGGAAAATGTCCATTTTCTCTAAGAAGGTCCAAGTGATAAACTGTAGAAAAAACTAATGCTGGTTCTGTCCAGAATGATACATTCACTAAGTTATATTTCCTGGCAATTGTTGCAGGCCAAGTGTAATAAGTATCAGCAATAAGAAAATAAGCGGACTGGGGATCAGACCGGATTATTTTCCCAACAAATTCATCGACACGAGCTGGGAAATCTCTCAACATGGTTTCCCAGTACTCATTGGAGTGCAGAAATCTATCGAATTCCACAGGAAAACCATCAAAAATTGTTGTATAACGAATGTCAAGACCAGATTTGCGTGCTTCAGCGAACAAATCAACTTCACTACTGGAGTTCTGGGATTTGGACAACATCTGGTGTATGAATTCTGTATGGACAAAAGTGATGGCACAACCCTTTGAAGCAAGTTTCATAACAAGATTCACAGAAGGGTTAATATGACCTTGAAATGGAAGTGCAATCATGATTGCATGTGGCTTTTGAGATGACTTCACCATGTTTTTTCCTGATTGATTAGCCTTCAAAGTTAGTCTGATTAAGTTGATTTAGCGTTGGTGATTTTTTATACTTGTGGATGAAGTACCAGTCAAAGTGATGACATTTCAACGAAAAGGAAATGGTGATAGCAGGAGCAAATAAGAATTTGACAAGATACTGGTAAACAAATGGTCAAAAATGACTGTAAATAGTCTGCTCAGACGTGGTAGGTCAATATTACCAAGTTGATAGGCCTCTGCTACTGGATGGCGGCATTTACAAAACACTAACTTTGGAACTGTATCTGTTTGTTTGAGCTGTTAACAATGAATGGCTCGTTTCAACTTTTTAAAACTTTGATATCATATCGATTTGTTTATAGGGAGCGAGAAGCTTCTCCGTCCCTTATCTCAATTTGCACAACCCTTTGAAGCAAGTTTCATAACAAGATTCACAGAAGGGTTAATATGACCTTGAAATGGAAGTGCAATCATGATTGCATGTGGCTTTTGAGATGACTTCACCATGTTTTTTCCTGATTGATTAGCCTTCAAAGTTAGTCTGATTAAGTTGATTTAGCGTTGGTGATTTTTTATACTTGTGGATGAAGTACCAGTCAAAGTGATGACATTTCAACGAAAAGGAAATGGTGATAGCAGGAGCAAATAAGAATTTGACAAGATACTGGTAAACAAATGGTCAAAAATGACTGTAAATAGTCTGCTCAGACGTGGTAGGTCAATATTACCAAGTTGATAGGCCTCTGCTACTGGATGGCGGCATTTACAAAACACTAACTTTGGAACTGTATCTGTTTGTTTGAGCTGTTAACAATGAATGGCTCGTTTCAACTTTTTAAAACTTTGATATCATATCGATTTGTTTATAGGGAGCGAGAAGCTTCTCCGTCCCTTATCTCAATTTCCATGTCACCCTGTAGCCCTTACTTTAGTATTTGTGGATGAATCTTAATTCTCGCTCCTCAATTATCAATCGAGTTCCGTTGTGTTTCGTTAAGATTGAGGAAGGAGACAGGTTGATTAGATTTTTGATGTCTTCCTTGTTTGCATCGCACGTTGAGTATTCTATTTTTTTGGGAAAAATTTGAAAGGGTGAGGAAATTCTTGTATGCTAGTTTTTTTCTTTTTTCCTCGTGTGTTCCTTAGTTTTTTCTTTTTGGCTCATTGTGCTTTTGGGGAGCCTAACAAGTTAGACTCGATGTGACATTAGATGATATGTTTAATAAAGCGTGTCTCATATCCATACATTTAATTGACTTTATCATTTCGTAGGACGCGGATAAAATTCCCCCGACTTAGTATTAGCGCAATATGCAAGCTGGGCTTATTCCCAACCATACAAAACTAGTCACCTTTCTCTCCAATGGAGAGTGACAAGAACGTCAAGATACTTGATTGGAAAACTATCATTTTTTATTCCTCTTCAATGAAGTGCTTCAAATAGCTTTTCAATTAATTGCCCTTTTATGAAGATAATGAGGCAGCCAATCATGTCGGATTGTTCTATTCCATCTCTTCAAAAGGAGAAAAAAAAAATTAAATCAAATTTTATTGAGGTGGGTGGGTTTATAGGCAACACAAATCATTCTCTAGGTTAAAGTTCAATTTAAAATATTCAAATATGGTTCAATTCTTTGTTACGTCTACTGAGGCCCCCACACACAGAATCCTGTAGCCACAATTGGTTTCTTCTCCGTTTCACTCAATTATTGATCGTAATTATTTTATATTGATTTCTCAGTCAATTGTTAACTTGAATACGGACCAGCACAGCATCCTCTACTTGCTGCTTGGCTTTACCTTTCACCGCCAAAATTGGAATTTTTCTGGCACACCTGCGAACACTCTTTTGTAGCAAAAATGGTTGGTGTACATTTAGGGCTGTTGTATATTGCTTAACATCTGTTGTAAGCCCAAAAATGTGATCCAGCCCATTTATGG
>CAIGRS010181993.1:0-15618 GCA_903798395.1 Fraxinus floribunda | reverse complement strand
TTTACCAACTTGGATGTGCCTCGAGGGGCTGACTCGGTGCAAGTTTTAAGAGCCCGTCTAGTAAAGCCTTTGAAACATCTAAATCTATTTTCGAACATACTGAGTAATTTTTTGAAAATATATTGTCTGATTAGAAAAAAGTTTTGGAGATTTTCTTATAAAGTTCTTCTACAAATAACTTATTTATTTTCAACTAGCAATAAAAAAGAAAACAATTGTTCTGAGATTTTCTTATTTAGCCTCCGTTTGCTCCAGCTAAATTTTTTAATTAAAATATAAGTTAAAGTCAACAATTAATTTAACCATATATTTTATGATATTCATAACTTTTCAACTATACATTTCATCAACTTTTATAAAAAACTTACTAAAAAATAAATTTATTTTTTTTTTGTCTAAACCAAATAAGGTTTTAGTTACAATAAATTGTTTAGACCTGGTCAAACATTCAGTTAATGGTACTCGAACTTTACACTGAGTGTGAATATCATCTTTATACTTTAAAATGGACTTCGTTAATCCTAAAGCTTAACGTCGTGACCCCCTTTTAGTCCAATAAATAGATTCCATCCAAAGTTTGGGGACCATTTAAGGTTTTTACCCAAAAAAAAAAAAAAAAACAGCTAGGAAGAAAACCTTTGAGACCGTGTAACGTTCACTAAACAAGAATTATGAGAACAAATTATAGGAATTGACATAATTATTACTTGACAACTTAAATATGATTCCCTTTATCTTATAGGATGGATTATTGGCCTGAAAAATCAATTAAAACCAATAATTTCAAGAAATTAACCTGTTAATTCTTGATCACAAATCACTCAATGAGAACTCCTCGATATCTCTCAAAAGCTGGCCCACCCCACCAATCTTTTTATTTATATATATCAAATGGTACTGCCATGCTTTCTCTTCATGTACACACTCTCTTGTCTCGCCCTGCATTTATGTACCCCAAAACTATCACTCAAATCTATGCATAAATCACTCACTTCAGTCCATTCCTTCTCCTTCATGGCTCTCCTCTTTCTCCCACTTGTTTTCATCCTCTTTGTCCCCTCAACCAATGCGGGTTCTTGGCCACCCTCTCCGGGTTATTACCCGAGTTCCAAGTTCAGGTCCATGAGCTTTTATAAGGGATACAGAAATTTGTGGGGTCCGGATCATCAGAATATAGACAACAATGGCATTACTATTTGGCTTGATAGAACCTCAGGTCTTGCCTTTTTTACTTTAACCTTATTTGGGAATTATTGTCAGTTTATCAATTTGGAATGCACTTTTCTTTTCTGTGACAGGAAGTGGGTTCAAGTCGCTTAAACCATTTCGATCCGGGTACTTTGGCGCCTCCATCAAGCTCCAACCTGGTTATACTGCTGGAGTGATTACTGCTTTCTATGTAAGACTTTTCCTGTTAGTTAAATTTTCATTTCTGAACTGTATCGTCTAAAAGTTCAACATGAAGGTGACGCTAACATTGCTCATCGAGTATTGGTTAATTAAAGATTGTTTGATTGCAGCTTTCGAACAGTGAAGCTCATCCAGGATATCACGATGAAGTGGATATTGAGTTTCTTGGAACAACATTTGGGAAACCTTACACTTTGCAAACCAATGTGTATATCCGAGGAAGTGGGGATGGTAGAATTATTGGGAGAGAGATGAAATTTCACTTGTGGTTCGATCCGACCAAAAATTTCCATCACTATGCCATTTTGTGGAGTCCCAAGGAAATCATGTAAGATGATATTATCTACAATTTTTCCTAATAATAGTTTATATTTTTACAATCTCAATTTTGGTTGATCCTAAAGTATTCCCTAAAATATATGTCATATCATACGAAGTACGGATACATAAAGTTTGGTTGAATTTGTCTTGATGAGCTCGACAAGATATAATGATAAAGTGCGTAAAATTTTGACTTAACATTTTTTTAACCCTCTATTTGATATTACTAAAAAATCTGATTAAAATCTCTATCAAAGTCAACAATTAATTTTAACCATACATTTCATAGGATTCATAACTTTTCAATTATATATTTCATCAACTTTTTAGTAAAATCTACTAAAAATCTAATTTTAATTTCAACCAAACAGGGGGAAATATTATTCAATTTAGAGACCATCACTGTACTCTAGTAACCATTTCAACCATCAATGTTAGCCCATAACTCAATTGACTTAGATGACTTGGAGAAATTGTAGCATCTGAAGTGTCACACTATCACAAGGTCCATGCTAGAGTGTTAAATATATAAACGAAAAAATCCTTCGCTTCAACATTTCATTGTGTTTCATTTTACTAAATTCCATTTGGAGTGATGAAATATGTTTCATTATACATTTGTATTTTCTGGGATTTTCAGATTCTTAGTTGATGATGTGCCCATAAGAAGGTATCCAAGAAAAAGTGTTGCTACATTTCCTCTAAGACCAATGTGGGTATATGGGTCGATATGGGATGCTTCATCATGGGCAACTGAAAATGGTAAGTACAAAGCTGATTATAAATACCAACCATTCATTGGAAAACTCACTAACTTCAAAGCAAGTGGCTGCACAGCCTATGCGCCACGCCGGTGCCACCCAGTCTCTGCCTCTCCATTTCGCTCCGGTGGCCTTACTGGACAACAATACAGAGCAATGCAATGGGTTCAAAGTCACTACTTAGTATATAACTATTGCAAGGACTATAAAAGAGACCATTCTCTGACACCGGAATGCTGGCGTTAACTCAAGAATAGTTTGATTTATGAACATTTATGTATCTTCAATCAATCTTGCTTTTAAAGTGAGAGATTTTTTCTGCTTTAATTTGGGAGAGGGTTTTCTTGAATTGGGTCCCTCTTGTCTATACCAAGCCACCAAAAAACAAGAAAAAAATTTACATTTTTGGGTGGTACTTTTAGCCTTTAGGTACATTAGTTAAATGGACAGTACGAAGTGTGAGGGAGAAGGGAGGAAGAATTCAATAATGTGTGTATTCAGTTGTCATTTCTTAACAAGGCAAAATTTTTTTTTTTTTTTTTTTTTTTTTTTTTTCCCTTCGAATACGCAACGACAGTCTAGGTATGTTTTATAATCCATTAATTTAATTGCACAAATAATGTCGCCTAAATTAATGTTAAACATAATAGTGTTACTCAAAATAAAGAGTTAAAGCCATTTGTACCACTTACTTTACAGATGAATGATGGTGGGATTAACAAGATAGCAAGATAGAGTTAAGCTATGAGTACAAAAAATTTGACAAAAAGGTTGACAAAATCGACACTTTGTGCCCCCCTATTGGAGGGGCGACTGTCCCCACAGCCGCCCCTCCAATAGGGGGGCGCCAAGTGTCGATTTTGTCAACATTTTTGTACACTATTTTGTACAAGTAGTTTAATTCGTTAAAATATAAGNTGAAGGTGTTTACTGTATATTAAAATCAGATTTTAAGTGAATTGTGATAGAAATTTTTGAAATGTGTGGTTGAAAAGATATGAAACCCATGAAAGATGTGGTTGATATTGATTGTTAACTTTGACTTAAATTAAAATCAAATTAAAATGATAGGTTGGTGAATTCTTATTTATCTATATAAATTATTATTGCAAATAATATTTGTCTTTGTTCTCTAGACATGCTTCATCTCTTTGTCCTAGAGCGCCCCTTATCAAGCACGACTGAGCGACGGAGAAGCTGAATGGCACTATTGAATATGATTATGAATTTTTGATTTAATCCTTCAATGAAAACTCATCATTACCTAATAATTATTCGATTACGGGATTATATGATGATCTGGAATATTAAAGAAGAAAAATATAAAATATTATTCATAATTTTCTTTTAAAATATGACTAGAATATTTCCAGACAAGGAGATATGGGGTCCAAATCTTCTTCCTTTAGCCTTTTTCTCCTTTTAGCATCTTATGTATTAAATTTGTTGTAGTTCCAATATTGACTTTTCAAAATTAGTTGGGACACCCATTGATTATCCTTCATTTTAAATTGACAAAATTTCATAGACGATTGATTTTGGGAAAAAAAAAAAAAAAAAAAAAAACTTTATTACGAGAATGTACACGTGGTAGAAAAATTACGTCAAAAAAAAAAAATAAAAAAATCTAAGACGGTCTCAACCATGTTAACAAGGGCCCCAACTAATTAAAATACTCACGAATACATGTTACCTACTTATCAATTTACATGAAAGTTTTAAATTTTTTCTNACCTTCATCTCAACCATCATAAAAAAATAACGAAAAAAAAAAAAAAAAAAAAAAAATCTAAGACGGTCTCAACCATGTTAACAAGGGCCCCAAGTAATTAAAATACTCACAAATACGCCCTCCAGGGCACATCTTCAAGTGATAAAAAGGGAAGGTAGAAAAACTCCAACTTCGTTTGAGACTGTCGCATCAAGGGTTCAAATCCTGAAATATGGATTTGACCTTTGGGTAAGGGCAAGTGTACAAGTAGCCTTCCACCCTGTACCCTTGGAGGCATAACTTGTTATTTACCTCATTCACCAAGGTCCAGAGCATGGCAGGTGTGGGCCGTCTGGGATGTGGTTCATCCTTTTTTTAAAATACTCACGAATACATGTTACCTACTTATCAATTTACATGAAAGTTTTACATTTTTTTCTTGAGAGATTGAAGATAGAAAAAAAGTGGGCACTTATTGCATAATTTGGAACAAAAAATGAGTTTTCTTGAATACTTTTATTTAATTCATTATAAATGTTTAAAAATACAATGGGCTAGTTGATGTCATATCATGTCGAAATCGAGATGTTACATCTATTGTTTTAACGTAAGCATCATGCAATAGACTCCAAATTTAATTTTGTCTACACAATTTTTTCTATATTAATTTAATTCGCAAAAGACGAAACTTTAATAAGAAAAAAGTTTAACAAAATTATTATTGTGGAATCTTTTGTTATAACAAAAATATAAAGGTCTACACCAAATGGTCATTTATTATCCTATAATGAAAAGAAATTGAAATAAGCTGTGGTAATTAACATGATATCCAAATTATTGTGCATTCAAGGATATAGGAGAGTCTATCTCCTCCACTTAAAATTTAAATAATTGTGCAAAATAAAAAATAATCCAATACTTCTAACAAGTAGGTATCGTCGTACTCTTTTTTCTTAGGTCGCCGGTTCGAATCCAACAGGTCGGATTTATTTTGCAATTTTTCTTCTAGTTGCAATGATTGCTCTCTCTTTTAAAAACTGAACATTTTGTGGTTTTGTTATTTAGGACGTGTTCGGTAGAGATTAAAATTTGATTAAAATTGAAAAATTAGTCGTTATTGTTGACTTTTATTAGACGAATGAGACTCAATAACGGTCATATTTTCAATTTTAATTAAATTTTCAACTGTACTGAACAGGGCCTTAACAATAATGTTTTTTCTTCCAATTTTCAATTTTGAACTTGATATTATGATCTCATTTGTTGAAAATTAAAATTAGATTTTTAATAGATTTTGATAAAAGTTAATGAAATATATGATTGAAGTGTGTGTGTGTGTGTTGTTGTTGTTGTTGTTGTCGTCGTCTTAAACTACGATTAAGGTTAAGAAGTCGATTTTTCCTCATTCCGTTTATTGTTATTGCTTTTTAACTTTTTACGATAAAATAAAGAGTTTATTGAAGATGCTCTAATCATTCCTGAGCTCGAGGGGTCCTTATTGACAAACGGCTCCAAATGTCCATCACGCCTTTAACTTAAAATAAAAGAAAGAAAGAAAGGGGCAAAAAAATAAAAAAAATTACAAAACAAAGAAGAATATCATCTCCACCACCACCGTGATGACAAACAAATAGGAGACGTGATGTGTAATGAATGATGATTAAACATGCATAGTTGAAAATTTAAGAAGAGAGAAAGCAAAAGCTAAAGTGGATTTGTATGGCAACAGTGAAATCCCGTTTAGTTTTTTAATAGATTTTGAGAAAAGCTGATAAAATATGTGATTGAAAAATTGAAAATAGTCGTTGATTTCATAAAATATGTAGTTAAAATTAATTAATGATTTTATCTTAAATTTTTATCAACTATTTTATCTAAACTAAACAGTGACTAAATAAAAAGGGAAGTTTGGGAAAAATCATGAAAAAGTTTGAGGAGGGCTGGCTTTTAAAGTTCAAATCAGCCTTAGCCACCACTAGGGATGATTACGGCCCATTTCGGTTCAATTTCAAAGAGAACTTAATCGAACCAAGTATTACTGGGTATTTTTAAAATGGAATCATTGGTTCCATATCTAGGAATGAAACTGAACCGTTGGAACTTTGATTCTGGTTGAGCCGAATTTGATTCCTTCAATTAAAACTCTCAAATTCACTAATCAATGTAAATGGATTGTCTATATTTGTTTCAATATCTGAATTCTTCGCGATCTCTTCAATCGAATGATTGATGCTAACGATTTGTTTTTTAAGTTTAACTAAATGCAATAATTCACATCAATTGGTTAGCAAGAAGTAGGTTGGCTTGAACAAGTTCTTGAAAAATATGTCGCAATCTCCCTTCTATTTCATTATAATTCGACCACTGAAAATGCTAACCTGAAAGGGATGGAAGGAATACAAGTCTATTATTAATCCAAATTATAAATATTAAATTTAATGCAATATCTATTTGTTAATACAATGATAAATTGAAAATATGAGCCGTCGTACTACTATGATGCTAAGAAGATAATGTAAAATGGTTGGTGCATTGCACCAGCCTTTGTTCGAAATAAAATTAATTTTATAGGGTTAAATCAGGTTTGGTTCTTTAGTATCCTTAACAATATAAAAGAGCAAGCTTCACGTCTGCACATGTGTCGCAATTTTCTATCGTCAACTATTACGACGTCGTTTTAGATTTTCCCATTTCTTTTCATTTGCCGGTTTTTATTTCATTCCCCAAATCAAACCGTGAAACTAAAGCAGCCCAGAAATCTTCGAGCTACCTTTTCGACAATTCAACCGCCGAGAAATTGCTGGAGAAATAGTATCGATGGAGACGCCAGAGGTAAAGAAAAAGGCATCAGAAATCGAGATGATATTCGAACTGATTGATTTGTGATTTACAGATTTAGTATTGTGAAATGATATGAATGAATAATGAAATTAATGATGAATTTTCAAGTTGTTAGAATTGAATTGATTATATGGAAACCGTTCAAAAAAAAAAAGGTACGTGTCTTCGTCAGGCACGGACGAAGACAGACCGTGTCTCCGTGCCACACAAAGTCGTGGTGTCTCCGTGTGGAATGGAGACATGCACGGTGTCTCAGTGTTAACCCAATTTTTTTCTTTACATTGATATACATTTAACCTAAAATTGTCCGTGGAGAGATGGAATAAGATGAGTAAATTCAAGATGAGTGTTTATTTTCTCTTCTTTTTTTTTTCTCTATTTTTTTTTTTAATCTGATTAGGTTTTGATAACTATATTTATGTAAAATTCCTTTTCTATATTCCATCACTACGGGCAAAACACTTTGTACCACATGTGACGATTTTCCAAAATTATTAATGAATTATTTTTTATTTTTTTTTTACCAAATACTGAATTTCATTTTTTATTTTTTATTTTTTTTTGCCACGAGGGGTGTTGCCCTTCGACTCCGCGACCTGATCGATTAGGTCAATCACCTTCAGGGGCGTTGCCTCCGGACCCCTACGAGGGGCGTTGCCCCCTCGATCCCGCCGATCACAATTGGAGGCGTTGCCTCAAACCCATAAGATAAATGTTGGCTACGATGAGTTGCGGTTTAATTTGGAATTGCGAGTATTATGCAGTTAATATATAAGACGTGCATTGGTTGTCTTTAAAATTGAGGAAACAATCAAGTTTCATTGATTTAAACTTTCAGATTCTCCGTATGCGGGGTTGTGCTATCTACCAATTAATAAGTAATTTGCGATATGGTTCACTTCATTGGAAGTGCAATCGACAATGTCTAAAATTAGGTAGGCAAGTTGAGACTTAAACAACAAAAAATTAAGACTCGCGCTCTATAAATTATGGTTCACTTCATTGGAAGTGCAATAGACAGTGTCCAAAATTAGGTAGACAAGTTGAGACTTGACCAACAAAAAATTAATCCCTCGCTCTAACTTTTTTCTTTTTTGTTTATTTGTGTATTTTTTGTAAAATTTTGCTAAATAAGATTTAATTAGTGATGTCTCCAAAAATAATTAGAAATCAGTCAACTCTATTACATAGTCAACTATACTACGGCACGTGTCACTAGTTAGAATAAAAAATTGTATTGGAGTTGAACGGTTTTCAATTTTAATACCCAAAATTAATTAGAACCTGAGTAGAACATTACTGAATCAATCGATTTTGATTCGATATTAATGTTTCTCACAATTTTTTGTCAAACCCTAGCAACCACTACTTTCTCGAGGAAAATTATACATAATCTAAAAAATATACGCGAATGTTCGACAATTAAATTTCAAATAAAGCTAAAAATCACTTCAAAAGTTTAGTTTTGAGCCTTCGTCGAAAGATTAAACAATTTCAAAATTATGAATGAGAATGGAAGCAGCTTGCAGGATTGAGGCGAAGTGATAAGAACGATTAAACGACTAAGTTTTTGATAGCCAACTCCGATCGAACATGTAGGTTTGAACATAAGTTTTTTATATTATAAATAAATAATAATTTTAAAGACGCACATAATTTCTTTGTAGGGTAAGATAATGCTGAATAAACGTATCAACTAACACAACTGACCAATTTTAGGGGCATTTTCAAAAATGTCCACTTTTTTGGATGTCAATTGAAAAATGTCCACCGTTTTGAATATTGTACCAAATTGCTCATTATGTCCTTAATGGAAAAATGAAGCAATTTGTTTTTTTCTTTTTTTCCAAATTTTCACAAATTTCGAAAAGTAGCATTCATGAGAAGCTACATTTAAATGATATTCTCGACATTTTAACCCTATTTATATTTCAAAAGTACACATGTCAAATCACTAAAAAGGACATTTGAATCTCTACGTATTCTCGACATTTAAAATGTCATTCTCGACATTTGAATCCCGTTTTATGTTTCAAAAGTACACATGTCAAATCACATTATTAAATGTTCTTCTCGACATATTAAATGTCTAAAATGACATTTCATTCCGAACATGACATTTCTCTAAGTTTGAAATGTCGTTCTCGACATTTCTGTGTCAATGAGAAAAATTGTATTTATTGTGATTTGACAATTGTACTTTTGAAATAAATAGGTTAGAGTTATGTGTCAAGATTTTATTGACCAATAAATTTTTTAATGAAGTAGACATTTTTGTGTTTATGTGGAGTTATAAATTGTTAACAACGGTATTTTGGTCTAAATTCTTTCAAAATGAACATTTTTGCAAATGGACACAAAAAGGTGGACATTTTGTGAAATTACCTCTTTTGGGCTACAAACTTTGATCAAACTACTATCAATTTTGTCGGTTCATAAGCTGGTAGAGTTTAAGCCACAAAGTGAAGCCCAAGTTGAAATGTGGGCTAAACTGGAGCCCAAGATTGCGCCAATTTGAAGGAGTTTGACTTCAGAAAAGATTGTGGATCAAGTAGGTGGCTTAGAGCAGTTTTGAGCTTAATTTTAGAGTTCAATAATTTAAAAGTTAATTTTGATGTTTGGTAAACTTAAGAAAAATTAATTATTGAAAATTTTGAGAAGTGGTAAAAGAGTAGCTTCTTAGATTATACATTTAACGTCTGTCGGGAGAGCTTTTAATCTCAATTATAATAAGGTTTTGTCTGAACGCAATTAAAATGACACAAAACTGGCTTTTTTGGACCGTTGCCATTCAAATTGTGGGCTGGCTGTGAGTAAACAAAAGTCAAAAATTGTGGGCGCAACGATTGAAATTAAAATTATAATTGCGTTCAGACAAAGCCTAAATTTCGATAGATTTGTCAAAATTTTCGTAATATAATTGACCCAATGTAGGACTATTTGACTAGGTGTAGTAGGGTAGAAATACATTTTATCTATGTGACTATTTTACCTTCCACATTTCTAGCAAAATGGCATGACTGTCTTTTAATGATTTTATACTTGCCCAACAATGAAGGGCAAAAATGGCAGTTGGCAAAGTACATCGCATTTGACTTGTCAATTGTTGTGGACATGTAAGGTGTGGCAGAAATGAAGCCCATTTCAAAGGTAAAAAATCAATTGTTTATGAAAAAGAAACGCTCCAAACGAAGCTTTAGTTTCTTCAGTTATTAATAACTAAATATCTATTATAATTCTAACACATTCAATTAACGAAAATTTGCAACAGATGTCCCAAGATTTTCAAAACAGTGCAAAATATATTTTAAACCTTTATAGTGTGTGTATACACCCCAAACTTTTTAAAAATATGCAATAGAAGGAACTCTGGAAGATTTCTGTCCAAAATCAAGCATTTGATCATAATTTGACTAATTTTTAAAAGGGTAAGTGATCTTTTAACTTTCAATTAATTAAAAAAAATTTTTTATATCAGAGCTCTTTAAATCTTTAAGAATATATGCAACATGATCTGAAATCTAATTAATGTGCATTTGAAGAATTTCTAATAGTTTTCATTCAAAAGCCTATTAGTTCACAAAAAGAAGAAAAGATAGAAGACAAAAAATAAAAAAAATTCATCTTTCCCAATCAATCTAACCCCAAATGCTTAACCCCTAAACAACCCAACCCCAACCATTTGTAGGTGGGGACACCTCCATCATTGCCACTATTGTTAGTTTTGAAGAAAATATGTTGATCATTATTTATTTCTTTTCAGTTATTAAAAGGTTCTTGTTAGGTGGAGAAAATGAGGTCGACTGAGGTGAAGACAATGATGCTAAAAATTGAAAGAGAAAAAAAGATGGTGGTGGTTGTGATGATGTTAGATACATCACTAGATTATTTAACGGTGATTGGCAACATTGATGCAAGTCATTGGAGGTGGTGGCAGTGACAACTGCGATCCATGGAGTAATAATTTGAAGGATTAAGAGTGAGATTTTGCCAGTTTGCCTTTAGTTTCATATATTTTGTGGTTGGAATGATAAATCAATATACAAAAGAAAAAATGTATTTTTAATTTCATTTGATATAAGATTAAAATTAAATAATTAAAATAGATGGTAAAAATGGTGCACACTCTAATTCCCCCTAATATTTTTTATAAAGTTTAAAAAACTAAGAATTGTCAATTGCAACTAGTAACTAAACACATGTTCGGCTTCAATTTTTTCAAAATTCATTTTTCGAAAAGTTATTTTTAATCACATATTTTATTGAGTTCAAAATTTTAATTAATTGTTTCAATCATAAACTTTTATTAAAATTTACTAAAAATTAGATTTTTAACAAATCAAGCTAAAGTTGCTCATGTAATTTTCTCTTTGGGAAATTATAAAAAATCATATATATATATAATTTACACCAATTCAAAAATCAGGTTGAGAGTTATTTATTCAAAAATCAGATATTTTTAACCTTAAATCTATACAAACCCTAAAATAATCTATCTCTCAACTCTCTCTCTCTCTCTCTCTCCCACCATTTTTCTCCATCGGTCGCCGCCGCCTCCACCGCCTGTGCCTCCACCTGCTTCTCGTCTCCTCTCCTCCCATCCCCATCCCACTCCCTTCTCCCTCTCCCTCTCCCTCCCCCTCCCTCTCCCTAGCAGCGCTCATGTGATATAATTTATAGGAGCAAACTGCTATGATCAGATGGGATCACTGTTACTGTCCCTGCTGTGATTTTAGCACTGGGTACTCTTTCGTATCTTTGGGCTACACCTGGTGTGGCTCTTTGGTTCTTTGATATGTTTGTACTTGCCTTTGTTGAGAAAGTCTTTAGACCCACTTATAAGAAGGTTCGTGGATTTTGCTTTGTAGTTTTATGTTTGTTGTGAACATTACTTTCATTTATGAGGTTTTAATTTGTGATTTGATGTCGGATGACCTTGTGTTGGGGAAGAAATTGGGCGAACGGCAATGCTACTGGTCCGACTTCAGATATGGTGCTTACAGCAGCGTCGTACACTGCTGGTCCGACTTTAGATCTGGCAATGGTGGTTTATAGGTATGTTGGTGTGATGTTGTGGTGTAGTACTGTTGGTGGTTGTGGTTTGGTGGTGGAGTTGATGATGTTGGATTTGATGTGGTGGGGTGAGGGTGGTCATAGTGTTGGTGGTGGATGTGGCAGTTGGGGCGGGTTTGGACGGTTTTCTGTGTGGTGGTGGTGACTGTTTTGCGTTAGTGATGGTGTTTGTCTGGTGGCTATTTTGTGTTGGTGGTAGTGATGGTGTTTATGTGGTAGCTGTTTTGTGGTGGCGGTGAAGGTGTCAATTATTTGGTTAATTTGTACCAACTATTTGGTTACGATTGTGGAAAAATATGTGACCATTTAATTTGGAAACCTGATACCGAAAAATAAATCATGACCTATAAATTTTTTTGTCTGTGATCATTAAATAATATGTGATCGACTAATTTAGAAATCCGTGACCACGAATAAACTGTGACTTTTAAATTTTTTGATCCGTGACCTATAATTTTTTTTGTCTGTGACCATTAAATAATTCGTGACCGACTAATTTAGAAATCTGTGATCGATAAATAAAATGTGACCTTTAAATTTTTTGATATGTGATCATTAAATAATTCGTGATTAATTAATTTGATAATATGTGATCAATAAATAAATTGTGACATATAATTATGTATATGTGACCATTAATTGTATAAATATGATTTTATTGTATTTAATAAAAAATATTTTTAATTAATTAAATATATACCTGAATTTTGAATTTTTACACTATAAAACTGACTTATGAATTGGTGTAAATAATACACCTGATTTATGATTTTTTCTCTTTCTCTTTTGAGATCCCATCAGGCCTGTCTACGTACTTGGGCCAACTGGTCCATCTAAAAGTGAGCCCTTCTCCGGCCCGGTATTTTTCCTTTATAGGAATAACTTGTGCAGGTGCAGGTGCAATGCATATTATATTAGGCAGAGTTTTAGGTAAAGACAAAATTTCCACTTTAATAATGCTTATGCCCGGTTTGATTGGGCTATATTTTCCATGCCTTTTTACATGTTTGATTGACTAAATTTTCAGTGAAATTGGTTTTTCACATTTTCTTGATTTTTGAGGAAAAGTTTTTCCCATGAATTTGGTGTTTTCTAAAAAACTTTTCTTTTTTATTTTTCTTGGGTAATGGAAACAAATTCTATCCTCAATTGTAACAAATTTTATCTCTTTAATGGACAATTTTCATAAAAAAAAAAAGTAAATGAATACCAAAAGATTCAAATTTTCAATATTTTTCAGATAAAAAATTATATCAATCAAACACAATTAATTGACAATTTCTAGACATTTCAATTACCTGAAATTCATTTTCTTTCCACCCAATTCCATTCTTCTAATCAAACGGACCCTTAAGAGTAATGTTATTCATAGTGAAAACTATTGGTAGTCGTTATACGTAGCATACGCATGACAATTTATTATTTGGTACATGGGATAATAAAAAACTAAAACATTAATACATCAAATAATAAACGACCATATTGTATGTTGGGCGACTATCGATATTTTTAACTACAAATAGCAAACTTAGCCGTCCATGAAACACGTGCTTTTGAAAATAATAGGAGTCGAAAGCAACTTGTGGACCTTAAACAAGATTTTATCCCTATTTTTTAATAGGCAAAGATTTTATCCACTAGTAAGTGGGTGGTTCTCATTGTGGAATTCATCTCGACCATGTAATTTCATGTTGGAGCTTATGGTGTACTGGAATGTGATGTGGATCCATGATAAGGGTAAAAATGGTGTTTGACAAATACATGAATGATACCTTGTTAGACTAATGCAAATTTTAATTAAAATTTCTCCATTTCAAAATATTAGTTTTTTTTTTTTATCGAAATTTAATTAATATCAGTACCGAATAAAAACTTAATAAAAAGAAGGGCAAGACTCGAATTAGCTTTCATCGTCAAGCTAGATAAAGAAAAGAAGTGAGAAATGTTTAGCGAGTAACATACGACAAATTTTCTTTTTCTTTTTAAAATTGGATAGCGTGGAATCTAGTCATCCACTACATTTTTTTATTTTTATTTTTAATGTACTCGGCTTATGTGTAATAGCATATTCCAACGTTTGATGCTTTAATAAAAAATAAATGAACAGTGGGAAATCTATGAAAATAACATGATATAAATCTAACGGTGCACAAAGGGCCCATCACGTCTCTATCTCTCCAAGAAAAAAAGAGTTGAAAACCTTCTTTCAACCTCCAACTACCAACAAGTGGGAAACATTAATGCTCCACACTGAATTTACAATGAGCCCCCTGTTTAAATCACATTATTTTCATAAGAATGCATTTTTTTGTATGTGATGTGGAATATGTGTTTGAAAAAAAAGGAAAAGTTATTGCTGTAATGAAAAATATTATTTTATTAAAAAATGTGGAGTTGAAAATGAGTATAAAAATAAAAATGAAAAAAATAATGTCGTTAAAACAGGGGTTAAATAACAAGAAATGTAAATTTATATTAGACTGTTCTCCAGTGGCGGACCCACATGGGGTCTTGTGTGGTCAAATGACCCCACAATTTTTTTTATTTTTTTTTTCCAGTTTTCCTCCAATTTTTTTTTTACCTAAAAATTTTTGAATTCTCATTTTTGACCCCACAAGAAAAATGGTTTCGGTCTGCCCCTGCTGTTCTCTATTCCATTTCACAACCGTTATTTAAAAACTCTATTTCTACATGTTTATTTTTAACCATGCATTCACACTAAAATATTTTTTTTTTCTACCTTTTAACCACACAATCCCTTAAAAACAACAATTCAAAATATTATTTTTCCTAAATAATAACCACCAAATAGAGACTATGTTCGTGGCACGTTGAAGAGTCAAACGGAAATAATTGCTTAATCCTTTTCTATAAATTAATATTTTTTTACTCCAAACGAAAAAAATATGACAAATACACAACGTTTTAATTGCAAATGGCCTTGATCTTTATTCAAATCACTTTATTTTTTCATCTTGTTCTTATCTTTAACTTTTTATAATTAACAAATCTTGTCCTTCTTAACTATTAACAAAATTTAAAATCAGAGATAAATATTTAGTCTTCATGTTTGAGTCACATTATTTTTTTCATTCTCATTATTTTACTCATTTTTAACCACATATTTTTCAATAAAATAATATTTTTCATCACATCAATAAATTTTTTTTAACTATATATTTCCCATCACATAAAAAAAAAATACATTATTTGACTCAAAATGTGCCTTTTTTGCTTATTCAAAAATATGATGTTCGAATAAGCCTTTTTATTCCTTTTAGCCCCTGTTTGATATGTATTGAAATTTTCATTCTCACTTTGCTACTCATTTTCAATCACACATTCTTTAATAGAATAATATTTTTCATCACATCAATAACTCTTCCTTTTTTTTTAACCACACATTCTCCATCAATCTACTATTCCAAAATAATATTGGTCAAACACACCCTTAACAAACTTCTGGACAAATTTGATCATTAAAGACAAGATATACTAATT
>CAIGRS010181980.1:0-12909 GCA_903798395.1 Fraxinus floribunda | reverse complement strand
CAGGTCTTTTGTTTCACATTTGTGTGTTTTCCAAATTTTCATTCATATGAGGGATTGTTGAAAAAATGGGTTTATGGCTAACTTTGGAGCTAAATCCGAGTGGGATCTGGTCGTTCATTTTGGAATATGAAAGTTGATTTATGTTCTCCTCCATAATAACATCAAAATCATATATTTACTTGCCAAAAATGATGTTCGAGTGAATGAAAAATTGGAGCTCAAAGTGTGCAAATTGAAAAAAATATACGTGTTGGAAGGAAACCAATTAATNGAGTGGGATCTGGTCGTTCATTTTGGAATATGAAAGTTGATTTATGTTCTCCTCCATAATAACATCAAAATCATATATTTACTTGCCAAAAATGATGTTCGAGTGAATGAAAAATTGGAGCTCAAAGTGTGCAAATTGAAAAAAATATACGTGTTGGAAGGAAACCAATTAATGGTTGTCCCACATAGGAAAATGAGGAAAGCAATAACCACTTTATATATGATTACACTTAAAATGGTGTGATCATGTGCAACATAGAGACTCTCTCCACGTGCGCGAGCAGGGGGGTGCAAATTTCGGACCAAAATAGGCTTCGTACCTTGAACTCGTATGCAAACGCGACCTGCGCACACGAATGTCGGACTGGATTGATCAAAAATTGGCCCCTTATGAGGGCCTACGTTTTGGAATTTTTTTTCTTTCAGTACTGACTTTTGGTTTCTGAAACTTCATAAACGTTTGAAACTCCTATGGTCATTGTCAATGAGTTAATTGATAGATTTCTGGGAGTTAAAAGTCTATACATGAGAACCGTTTTTCCACAATTCAAACACACGAAAAGGAAGGAGAAAAAAAAATCATTGTTTTACAAACTGCATCTGCATAGTTTATAGTACAGTGTCTCTGTCGAATTTTTTGGTTTCGATTTTCTTGGTTGTGATATTGTCCAGGTACTAAATTAGTTCGTCGAAGTAAAATCTGTGGTACTCACTACTCAGACTCTATTGATTTACTATTGTATCCTGCGAAGCAGACGCTCATATTAAATATCAAGCACGTAAGGTGAGGGGGGCGAATATGTTTTAAGAAAATTGTGTTCACACAAACCTTGGTTTGAATTTTTTTTTCTTGTAATTTAAATTATTTGTCTTGTTATTTTATTGCAAGTTGTTAATAATGTATTTAATAAATGTGAATACTGTGTCTCTATTACTTACATATATGGTATGTATAAATTGTAAATCCACTAAGTTGTATATACGATTTCTGTTGCATATACTGTATTTGTCTTGTATATACGATATCAGTCTTGCATATACGGTATCTGTTGTATATAAGATATTAGTCTTGCATATACGGTATCTATCTTGTAAATACGGTGTCAAATCTACTAATACGCTATTTGTCAATAATTTACTTGTTAGTCGGTATTTATCCACTTAAATATACTACCAACATTTCTCAACCCTTGTTTGATCTCCATTACTTGTAAAATATATTTTTCTATTTTCTCTTCAACCACACATTTTTAAATAAAATAATATTACACGTAAATTAAAAAAAAATTCTTATTTTTTAAACATTTTTTAACCACACGTTCTCCATTAATCTACAATTCCAAAATGCATTCTTAACCAAATAATTGGACTCGTACTCATTTTCAACCACACACAATAAAATATTTTACAAATAAACTCATAATTTTTCTATACTTTTTAATCATACATACTTCAAAAAATTATATTCAAAACATAGTTTTTTCAAAGGCCACCAAATAAGGGCTTTTTAGTGGACAATTTCTTGAGCCCATTTAACTCAAAAAAAAGGATTTTGTACCTTTGAGGTTTCAATTGTCTAGTTTTCAAAACCTTGAAACTTGGGTAATTGTGAAAAATATTAATTAATTATAACATTTTCATTTTAAAAAAGAATTTATAATATATTTCATTTTAGGCTTTTTGTATATGAAATTTTTATTTCTTGATGGTCACATAATAATTAAAGATAAGAAAACACCTTTTTTGCAAGGAGAGTTGGCCATGCTATTTTATCACTGCCTAGAACACCATTTAGAACACTGTCAAATTATTAAATAGGCATTTTCCGATAGAAAATTGAATTATAATTAAATTCTGAACATGTCACAGGTCCTAGTACATCATTCTATCCAGAAAATAGGCAATTTCCTACAGCTAAATTTTCAGTTTTGTCAACTGTCTCCAAACCCCTTCCTCTCACTAATAAAAAAGGGGTACTAAATGCATTCACAGTATCTTCACAGTTGCAATTTCCACTGCATTGCATCTCATTCACCTCTCCTCAGAGTTGAATCTGTTCCATGCTGCCTGAGGTTGAAGAATTTATGAAATAAAACGTAAAACGTAGCATAAAAATAGCCAAAAGTAATATGTATTTATGCCTTTCAACCAAAAAAAGCATGGGAGGACTTCACTTGTAATGCAACATTTCAAATTTCAAGTGGCAGCTAAGTGGACTTCAGAGATGTCTATAAGGATACCTACTAGGAGCTCTCATTACTAAAAAAATAGAAGGCTGAAACAAAAGGCTTTCTTATGATGACGGCAAGGCATTAAACTCTGAAACGCGATATATTGATGTCCATAGTGCCCCAAAACAGAAACCGATTTTATATTTCAAGAGAAAATAAAGCATACCTTAAGAAGATCGAAAACCTTTTCACATATGTATTTTTGTTGAATGCTAGCTCCTTTTTGCTGTAGTTTGTCTGGATGTACATAAAGGGTTGCCTTTCTGTAAGCTTTCTTCACAGCAGGAGTTGTTACGATCTCTGTTAGGGAAATTGGTTGCCAACCACTGTCTGGGCCAAGGATCTGCAGATGACAAGAAGTTAATGCTGAATCTGGGTGGCTAATCTAATTCAGAATAGTTAGTTTCATACTTATCACTTTTAGTTTCAGACAAAATACTCCTTAACGACAAAATAAAGCAGAAAAACTGAGGTAGTGAAATAGATGGGGAGCCAATGCATACATATTGCAGAGTCGAAAGCAGAGCACGCAAGTTCCCCTCCTTTCCAGTCGCCCATCTCTTAATGTCAGCATCAAGAGATTCCGCTAATCTCTGCATTTAAAAATGAATAATAAGTTGAAAAGACATACAGAGCACCAGGAACGATAACTTAAAATTTGATGGAAGAAATATTACATTCCTCTCAGCTTGCTCTTTCTGAGCAAGAAGATCACGCATATTCTTCTCTGCAAGTGCCTTTGCCTGTTGAACAGAAAAAGATAATAAGCTGGTTAAATCTAGCAATCTAAAAATCAAAGATTTGCATAAACAACTGCAAGGTATGTGTACCGCTCGCTCCATTATCCTCTGATGCCTCTCTAATCTTGCTTTACGCCTCTGGGCGGATTCACTATTATTTCCATCAAATTTCTCCAGGTCCTGTGGGAAATTCAATCTATTACTCTTCTAGCACGTGATTAAATGTTGTAGCCTGAGCAATAAACAAATAAACTGATACTCACCGAGGAAGAATAGCTGTGCTTTAATGCATTACTTCTGGAGAGACCAGAAATTTTTTCATCATGTGTCCTTGCCTCGTTGGGAGTTTTCTGTGAGAATGCTTTCTCTAGAGCACGTTCACGAGCCTCTGCTGTAGCTCTCTCTACTGCAGCACGTTCTGTTCTGAGCTTGGATTCACTGGTGGCTTTATCGGCAGATTGTTTAGTCGATGCAGAGGCTTTCTCAAGCTTCTCCCGTGCCTCTGCCATAGCTCTTTGTCGAGCTTCAGCTGCTGCTCTCTCCACAGCAGCCCTTTCTGCCCTTTCTCGAGCTTCAGCAAATGCCCTTTCACGAGCTTCTCGAATTGCTCTCTCGACAGCTATTCGTTCTTTTTCCCGCTCTCTTTCCCTCTTAATAGTTTCAATTCTTTGCAGGCGATCTTTCTTCTCAACTTCATAAACTTTTTCTTTGGCATCTCCGTCTTCCATGGTAGAGAATTTGTTTTCTGTACTGTTCTCATTGTTTTGTCCTCTTTTTATCCCACTTTCAGTTTCCATGGATTCCTCATTCTGTTTGGCCTCACTAGGTACAGAAGATACCCCTTCGTTTTGTTCCTCAACGTATTTCACCTCCTTGCAAGTCATTTCAAGATCATCAGTATCTTCTTCCTTACGTAAGGCCTCATCCTTCACATTTTTTGCAAATGCTTGGGTTTCATGATCTGACAATTCATCTATTTTTTCAAGACTGGAAATTGAATCAGATCCTTCATCACTCTCTGAAGTATGTTCCACTGCAACTTTTACATCTATGAGATCAAGATCTGTTGTTTTTTCACCAGAAGCATGGAACACAGTGAAATCTTGCACGTCATTTTCATTAGCATTCTCCTCTTGAGCTGCATCGTGGATTTGGTCAGATGCTCTGAAAGCATCCTCATACTTTGGCAGATTTTCTTCATGGCTTGCATCTGTGTCGTTGGAATTTTCAGTAATGCCATCAGAAGAAAGAGCTTCAAAGACATTGTGCAGTTTGCTACCGACAAAATTCATTTCAGAGGCACTTCGAAGCAAGGAAGCTGTCTTGAGCATTTCATTGTCCTCCTGTTGGAATGTTTCTTCAACTGGTTCTTTTTTCTCGTTCTTTTCAATTGCAGAAGATGTTTCAGTTACCCTCATTGTGCTGCCTTTCTCTTTGTCACTTTCAACTGCATGTTGATTTTCATCTACACTGTTATCATTTAATTCAACAGTACAGGCTTCCCGAATCTGAGTGACTCTGGTGCTTGAACCACTACCATGTGCAACAGAGGTATCAAAATCCTTCTCAAGAATAGCCTCCGGAAAGTCACATATATCATTATCATCCTCACTTTTGCCAGTTCCACTTAGTGTGCTGTTTGTTTCTTCAGCCTCCAGAGAGGCTGCAATTTTCTGATCTTCAGCATATTTATTTTCATTCATCTGCCTCATCTCAGTTGCTTCATATTCAGAAGTATCTGCTTCTCTCTCTCCAATTACTTCGCACTCATGTTCTCCTGGTATCTCTAGCTCATCACCATCATGAGCACAGTTAGGTTTCTTCTCATCAATTTCTGGTTCATTATCTCCACCTAACCTCTTTTCAACTGCTCCTGCCTCTTGGAAGACTTTCTGCTCCCTCTCTTCAATTTCTTTCTCCAGGGCCTCTTTGGGCTTCTCTTCAATTTCAAACCATGAATCAGGGTCTTCCTTCCTTGAAGCAAATTCTTCTTCGTCATTACTCTTTCCAGGTTGGTGGTATTTTTCTTTCCAGTTCGAAACACTCCCCACTTTCTTCTCCATATGTTCTTGTCTCAGAGATTCTTCTTGTTCATTTTCCTTCTCGGGCAGATTCTGTGCTTCATTTAGTGGATGGTCAAACACTAACTTCTGCAACTTAGGCTGTTCCCCATTAACAATTTCCTGATGCCCATCAAATTTCTCAGTACCCTTCCCATTTTCGTCAAAAATATTTCGTTTCTCCTCTATCCCGGCATTATCCTTGCCGATTATCAAATGTTCACCAGCTTCATCTACAATCTCCTCCAGTTCAGGCACCCTTTGCGAAGCATCAAGAACTCTGCTTGAATCCCTTAGCTCATCAACATTTGCTGGTCCTTCCGTAAGATCAAAAACTACCTCAGTCTGGTCCAAAATTTCTTCAACTGTTTCTATCTCCTCATTGTCAGATACAAGTTTATTCATAGAATGCAGAGAGTTATTGCTACTGTTCACCTGTGCAGAACCCAAAGTCACTGTTTTACTCTCTTCATTGGTTTCCAACACAGGTGAACTTCTTGCCTCAGCATATTCTTCAGCTGCTTCAACATTTTCCTGAACCTTTTTGTCCTCAATCTTACCAGAATTAAAAATTGGCACTCTATGTCCAGCGGATGGAGCAAATTTCCTGTCTCCCTCAAATGCCGGCAATACAGGATCCAGGCTTTCATATGTTTTTGTAGGAGCATTGTTCTCTTTTGAAATGTTTACCTCAGGAGCAATTCTTTTTTCCTTCTTAACTTTCAAGCGACCCCTAGGACTTGGTTTAAAACCTTGAAAGCATTCCCTTCTCCTCTTCATTATCTCTTTAGCGATTCTTATACTTTCTTGAGCCTGCTCAATTGCTTTCTTTAGCGCTGCTGCAGATTGTGCAGCAACTGAATTAACATCCAGTTCCTCGTCAAAAAAAGGTGGCGAAGAGTCGCCATCAATCTTTTCTGAAGCATCAGCTTTAGAGCCAAAACTTGATGACCTTGTTTGCCTGGGGGCCTTCTGCTCATTTAGATTCGGTTGAAAACTTGAAGGTGGTGAGACTTTAGAATCATGTGATTTGAAATTAATTTTCTCTTTGTTAAGTGGTCTATCAGTGACACGTGATTCATCCAAACTTGATTCAACTTTACCTTTGACAGCACTGTCAGAAATTTGATTATTAGAGATATGTGCCTCAGACTTCCTGCCATGATTTTGTTCAACTTCAGCACTGAAACTCCAGGAACGGCTAACTTCACGTTTCACTGAAGGTACAGGCCTATTGCCTTCTGTCTTATGCAGACGAGCAGTTCCATCAACGAAAGAAGTAAATCCAGGAACAGCATGGAGTTCTGCTACATGCATTTTCCCATTTGACCCATCACTACTTCGTTGCCCGAACTTATTGAATGACAGGTTAAACTGCTGCTTTGTGCCATCAATAGATTGATCGAGTGCCTCGACTGGGAACCCTTTGTTCTTTCCAGAAGAATTTAGACGATGTGACTCTCGAAGAGGAGATCCTTTATTTGCTGGAGTCCTGAGCAAAACGCAATAGAAGATTCAAAACAACATTTAAATTCATCCATGCCAAAAAGATTGATTTTAAATCAGGAACACATGGCTACTAAAAGAAACAATTTGAATCTAAAAAATTACATCATTTAAGTTATGACATTACATGTTATATTTACAATATATGAATGTTGCACATGCAAGAAATCAGAATAATTTAAAAACGAATATAAATCTTAATCTAAGTCACACCACACACATGCACACCCCCCCTTTGTGTGTATAGGATGGAATCTGAAAAGGCGGGTTTAGAAAAAATGGAAATGTGTACAAAAATTCTGGAACATACATATATCAATAAGAAAATGTCAGTTTTGGTGGAAAACGAAAATCAGAAACCCTGAGTTTCATAAATAATTAAATATCATAAATGAGAAACCCTGAGTTTCATAAATAATTAAATATCATAAATAGATAATTCAAAGTTCCATAGCGCATAGTTGAGAAGAATTCATTATGTAATAGAAGACTTCAGATTCCAAAGAATCTTTGTTGGACAGTGGTCTGACACTAACAGCTCAATCCACTTGTGTCACCAGAACAAAAACATATTTAAGATTATGCAACCAAAATATAATAAACCGGCCAAAAAGTTCATAACCGTTATATGTGATCATACTAGGGCTTTGATATTTAAGAACAGACAACAAAAGAGGAATGTTTATCATTTTACGAAACAAGAGAAGCCACCCATTTCATGAGACCGGACAAATGGCCCGATTAACAAGAAATTAAGCAAGCACCATGTGGAACTAAACAAAGCTTGATCATGTGGCGTTTTACTTGGAAAATGCAACAACTCAAAGCATAAATCAAAGTCAATGCCACATCAATAATTTGAATCAGGCGGCAAACAAAGTAACGACAAAATCTTTGTCCAGCTGTGCCATCAATGGCACAACTCTAAGACGGTGTACATCTGTCAATTAAAGAAAAACTTTAACTCAATTCGTAAAAGTACAGAAATAAGAACAATCAAGATGCAAAATTTCTAGCTATAAATGTTTAAATACTACAGATTAAAGAAATGCATTCTTGCCAGGAAAAAAAGGAAATTCGCAAAACTTTAAATATGCCCTTGCGCGCGAAATGGATCCTAAACTCATTGACCAAATAAGAGGGCCAGAGGCGTAAGCAAAATCAAGCATAAATTTAGCTGTGATCTTCCAGGAATCATAAACTGAAAAGGAATTATGATTACCAATATCAGCCCAAATTTACTAAAGTAATCAAGCAGTAACCAATTGGTAATTTTTGCTAAGAGTGCTATTCTTTCCTAAAAGGAACTTTGAGAAAGATTAAAATAATTGCATATGCATCCGGGAGGGAATGCAATAATCAAACTAAAACCAATATCATTTTCCAAAGAAATGGACTAAGCAACAAAAGTTGGATTTTTTTTATTTTTTCATTTCTGACTATGCAATTCTTAGCAAATCAAACATTGCAAAACCGCAGAAATTCATCACCATAACCCGGAAAAATATTACAAAATATATGTATAATCAACAACAGAAACAAGAACGAAACTCAAAATCACATTTTCAATCACTACATAAATAACCAAAAAAAAGTTTATCCAGATTTAGCAAAAAAAAAAAAAAAATCACCTTGGTTTATCAGAAGAGGTTTTTCTTGTTTTTCCTCCAGAAAACAGTTGTTCGTACGGTATAGCTACATCTTCATCCCTAAAGCCACTAAAAATGTTGGAGTAATCAAGCTTGGAGCTCCGAAAATCACCCGACCCGGCACGTTCTTCCAGGCCAGAAAGATCGAGAACCGGAATGGACGACCCGCGCTGCGAGCCGGAGAAAATCTCAGCGTAGTCCTGAGCTCCAAGCTTCGTTCCCACCGAACCCGGCCCTCCGCCGCCGCTCGACAACAGAACATCATCATAAGGGCTTTTCGAGGAAAAGGAAGAGAAGGCATTTGCTGTGGAGGTGGAGTGTTTCCTTCTGTGCGGAGGTCTAGAAAGAGACTCCATGGAAATGGCAAGAGAGGTTTTCTCAGTGCAAGTTTAGGGTTTTTGGGTTAATTTCGATGGGATTTTATTGGGTTTTGAATTTTGTTGATGTTTCTTCTTCGGTGAGGTTTTTGCCTGCACAGAAAAAAATTCTGCAGGATGAGACAGGAAGAAGAAGAGAGAGAATTACTGATGAAAGAGAAACTGATAGAAAAATGTTTACATTAATATAAACTGGGAAGAGGTTGTCATATTGTGGAAACGGTCTTCCTACATCAAACCAATCAGATTTATCCCCTACGACATTATTTTGAAAACAATGATTTTTTGAAAAAATAATACTTCTTGTACATAATAAAATTAAATAATAGTTTACATATAGATGAAGTGTAAAAAGATAATAGAAAAGTTTTTTCTTTTATTTGATTGAAGAGATTTTTACTCAATCGCATCTCATCACATCATATGTATATAAACCATTATATATGTTGACCTCAAATTTTGTATATCCAACGTGATCAACAAATTCCAAAGCCTCTCATGTTTGCGCAAGCCTGATTCCTTCATATTTGGACAAACTGTTAGCCACATGTAACTTCCTTCGATGGGGTGGAGTTAGCCGCGTGTATTCCGATAATCAACTCGGTTGAGGTAGCAAGTAAATGGGCATGAGAGGGCTTTAGATGCGTGCCTCCAATGAAAAAAAATGGGGCCGACTTTGGGGTTTATAATAAGAGAGCAAAATTATATGTTGAAAGTATAAACTTGCATTACCTTTGAAATGACATATTGTGTGAATTTTTATAGTAGAAAATGATGAATATTGATCGTAGGATAAAAGCATGCATGGCTTCATCCACACAGCTGAGGCCTCCTGTCATAGACATTAAATACTAATATCATTTTGTTGCCCATAAACTGATGTGGCTTAGACTTGGCATGGTCGATTGGATTAGGACGACAGTAGCAATGAGTTGTCACATTAATTGTATATCAAGGATTGTGCAAAGGATATCATACTAGCCCCCTTTGTAGCCTCTCCTTTGTATAAAGGTTCGGTATTTTCATATGAGTCAACCTAGTCAAATGAATTCGATTTCAGAAAAACGGGTTCAACCTTTTCATGGGGTTCGACAAACTGCATCCTTTAGCAGGATGACATGAAGTGCGGCCTCCAAGTCCAGGTGTCACGCATGGTATTCTAAGCCTTCATCGGTCTATCTATAACAATGTATATGTAGCAAGATCATTTTTGGAAAATGTGGTTAAAAAGTGAGAAAAATTTTGAATTTACGTGAAAAATATTTTATGTGCAAATGTGTGGTTGAAAAATGAGTATGAAAATTAAATAATTTTGTTTGAGAGGGAGCCAAACATGAACTTTAACTTTATTCCACGTTAAAACGTAATCACCACTTTACTTAAAGGTTATGTTTTATTTAGTCTATATTTGACACCCATTTTTTTTTCATTCTCATTTTCATTCTTTTTCTCTCTTTCTTCATTTCAACCATACATTCTATCAATAAAATAATATTACACAAAAATCCAAAAATTCTCTTTATTTTTTAACCACACATTCTTCCATCAATCACTATTCAAAAACTAATTTTTTTTACCCAAAATGGGTGTCAAACATAGTCTTAGTTAATAAATAGCTTACATATTTACTTATGTTTTTAAATAAAATTATGAGAAATTATTCAGTTAGAGCTGGACTTTGATTGAGCTGTTCTACCTACACCTCATGCACCAGATAGGAACCCGCCTCGAAATGCTGTGCAACTAGTGTTGTTCTGTCGTTGGTGTACGATAGTACTCAATGACGCGTCTATTATTTTAATTTTATTCTCATTTCCAGTGACTGAAAGGAGACTTAGGGAATAAAAACTCTAAGCAGGGGTAAAATAGGAACACCATAAAAATCCCCTTGAGGATATTATTTGATGCTTCTCCCCCACTGGACCACAGTGTAGTTTCAAACTTCAGAAATTGAATACGCGGCCCCAATTTGCAGCTTCAATGTAAGAGAGACAAAATGAAATTTCAATTTGTTTCACTTGAAAATGAATAGGAAAAATTGCAACAGCAATCTCTAACCTTTTCAATTTTTGTAAATTTTATCATAAACTTCAATTTGTGCCAAAAAAAATCCTTAACATTTCAAAAATATACAGTTGGGATCCAAATGGATGGAAACACCATTAATTGACTAACAAAAGTGGACTTTGACTAACTATTACCAAATCGAAATGAGTAAAATGGTAACTTTGCTTTTTATACTTAGAATAAATAAAATAAAAAAGAGAAAGAGAAAGAAAAAAATCGTTAGCATTGCCACCCACCTGCCGACTAGTAGCACCATCAGCACAACCTCCTTGCCAATGCCACCACCATCGCCGTCAACACAAAGTAAAACCAAAATTGATTAAACCTATCTCCATCCGAACCTTACCCCCTACCCCCAAAATCAAAATATTGATACACACATACACTACACTAGCCCATCGTCGTCACCACCACAAAATTGAAGAAGCTGGAGAGGGAAAACGGCAAATGTAAAATCATCCCCCTTTTTAGGTATCCTCTTTTCCTTTATCGCGCCTTCTCCTTCAGTAATAAGAATAACTAGTTCGAGCATGCTCTCACTTTGGTGAAAACTTTTGAGGCTTGCAGATGATGAAGATCATGTCAAAAGCAGTTCTATTTTGTCTACATTGCCATTGTCTTGGTCAGAGGTTTTTGCGAGTTCAACAAATTGGACGTGAGTGGCGGATTTGTGAAGAAATTCAGTAGGTCATTTTATGGTGGAGGTACAAAGGGAGCTGTTTGTGAAGGGAAGTTAGGGCGTGTTCGGTAGAGATTAAAATCTAATTAAAATTGAAAATATAGTTGTTATTGTTGACTTTTATTAGACGAGTGGGACCCAATAACGACTATATTTTCAATTTTAATCGAATTTTTAGTGCTACCGAACATGCCCTTATTGATTTTGAACCGGACCCACCTAGTTTATTAGAGAAATAATACGTGACTATGATTTGTGGGTTTTGCTTTGTGTTAGCAAAGACGGTGGTGCCCCATGGGTGGTGGTGTCTTGGGTGGCGATTTTCAATTTTGTGTGGGATGGGATGGAATGGGATGGGATGGGGTGGGATTGCGGGTGTGAAGAAGATGAATGGACATTATTTTCTGTTGTTTTTATTTTATATTAATTATTTTAAGGGATAAATGGGATAAAATGTAAAGTTACAATTTTACCATTTTTTATTTGGTCAAAATTTACTATTTTTAATCAACTAAAAGTCAAATTGATGGTTTTCATCCATTTAGACCCCCATTGCATATTTTTGAAAGGTTATGAGTATACGTTAGCACAAATTGAAAGATAGGGTAAAGTCTATGAAAATTGAAAAGCACAAATTGAAAGATAGGGTAAATTCTATGAAAATTGAAAAGGTTAGGGACCGCTGCTGCAATTTTACCAAATAAGTATTTTGTTTTGTTAAATCATAAATCTCTGCCTTTTAATTAACAAAAATAGCATGGAATTATAAAAGTATATTAATACTACATTAATGCAACTCACTCTGTAATTAGTGGATCGTTGTAGACTGTTGAATTGTAATCTTAATAGATTTTAGATATAAAAATTGAAGGAAAAAAAAAAATATATATATATATATATTATTTTATTTTATTTTTCTTTTGATAATCGTGAATGTCTGAACCAGCTTTCACGCACCTTGATTAATTCCACGGAACCCTGAAATTTACAGTCAGTATTCACATCGGTGGTCCTGAGGGGATTCGAATTGGTGATCATTGGGGAGCAAACTCAAGGTCTGATCAATTGAGTAACCCCTCAGGGTTAAAAATTGAAGGAAAATATAAACAATGTATTTGAAAAAAAAAATGTATATCGATACTTCTATTCAAATATTAGAATCCATTTTAGGGTGTGTTTGAGCCACATTATTTTGAAAAAATGTATTATGAAATAGTAGTTTGATGGAGAATGTGTGGTTGAAAAAGAAGGAAAAATTATTGATGTGATGGAAAATATTATTCTATTGAAGAATGTGTGGTTGAAAATGAGTAAAAGAATGATAATGAAA
>CAIGRS010181939.1:0-13876 GCA_903798395.1 Fraxinus floribunda | reverse complement strand
ATCTACACTACAACACCGCGTAAATCTTTGGGCGTAATCATATCTCACACACCGCATTATATGCTCCAACTCGAATGAACGTCTCATAGGACAATTAGTTAATATTATATTTGATGACACATTTGAAGCATGGGATATTCGATTCTAATATAAAATTTCTAAGAGAAAAATGGATCATATAAGAAAGAAGGTCTCATTTAGGAGGTGTATACTTTTGGATAGTATTTAGACATAACAAGTCATAAAATCCCAGAAGAGGTTTAGGTACCTAATTTGTTGAAAATTGAGGAGCCCCTGTTTGTCCCACATTATTTTTTTCATTTTCAACCACATATTCTTCAATAAAATAATATTTTACATCAAATCAATAACTTTTCCTTCTTTTTCAACCACATATTTCTCATCACATCACTTCAAAAAAATGTATTATCTAATTTTAACGTGCACCAAACACACTCAGAAAAAGAAATAGAAAAGAAAAAGTTGTCTACAACACTTTTTCACATAATGTGCTGCATCATATTATAAATAGCAAGGAATCGAAATAAATTTATTGAAACATATCAATCGAAGTAATGATTAGCCAAATAAAATTACTCGATCATATTAAAATTGAATTTATTAGAGAAACCTAAAGTTTCTAAACTCCTAGTAAAATTAAACTTACTAGAGAAACCTGAAATTTCTGGATAAAAATTTTGCGCAGACTTGTATAAATAGATAAATTATCATGTTTTAGATGTAAACACAAGTCTCCATTTCATTAGTGTGACAATGCATGAAATTTGATGTGCATGTAATAAATATGATTACAAATAATTTATCTTGTATGGTTTTAATTCTATCTTGGACGGATTTAATATGATTGAAGCATAACTCAAACGACATTATCATGATGGGAAGTAAATACTTGTTGTGCTCTTTTTTCCTTTGACCAATATTTTGTCACATTGGGTTTCCCGGCAAGATTTTTAACAAGATAACTTTTGTAGCGTATTCAAAAGAATAATGTATTATTTTTCCTTCATTAGGATTTTTCTCATATGATTTTTCCTAATTAAGTTTTAACGAGGCATATTCTTTGAATAATGAATGTCCATAACTTACAAGGCATTTACCCTCAAAATAATGATTTTATATGTATGAGACTCCTAAAAAGATCGACAAAGCTATTTTCTGAATCATGTTACTACAGTCATCAAGTTTTGTCCCGTTGGGTTTCTTAAAGGTATTGACGTACAAAAGACGTCATTATTGAAGACATTGACATAAAATATGAGGATGAATTGATACAAGAATTGAAATTAGGGAGAGTAACTGTCCTCTTTTCTTCGATAATGTTTTGTCCTTCTGCGTTATCTTGACAAGGTTTCAACAAGATATATATTTTATAATGTGTCATTTAAGTGGGAGTGTTGTAAATGATAAGTTTATTATCGAATGACAATTGTACCCATATACTCCTAAAAATTATTGTCATTTTATCACTTATTCTTCCCTATAAATATTGAGCTTTGGTTTTTAATAAAACACACAATTCTATTGACTTCTTCCTACTTTTCTCTCTTTTCTTTCAGTTTGTAACATTTATGAATGTTTTTAGCCTGTGATTAATTGTCATTTACTTAATTACATAAATTATTAACACTGCATTGTGTTCATGAGGGAATGTGATATATATGGTACATGCAAATTAAAGTGGGTGGTCAAATTTAATTGGATGATTAAGTACGAAATGGACTATTAGTTCTTATACTATTTTTTTGAAAATAATGAAAAAAGAGACTAATTTATAGAAGGTGAAAGGGAGAACAATAGTTCCCAGCAACACGAATTTACATAAATTAAACTATATATCGCTATGATAAAACAAAATCACTATGTTCGACAAAATTCCTTGGCCTAATATTTTAAAAATTGATATTTATAATGGTTTCACTAAAAAATTTCAATCATCGTTTGAAAATAGAGTGCACATTAATTGCAAATATTTTAATTTAATTTGTATACTCGAATAACTTGAATAGAATAATTTTCTTTTTTAGTGTGGTCTTGAAACATATACAAGTAACGGATCGGGTACTAGTGCTATTGTCCATATCGTTCAGGTCATTGGTGCGACAGAGTCCAAGTTTCATTCACTCGCTTTCTTTAATTAGGTCTTCAAGAGAACATTTGTTCACTTTTAATTTTTGCCTTCGACATCTTTAGACCCTGTTTGAGTTAAGCCTCATTTTTGGGTCAAAATGCATGTTGAAATAGTATTTTGTTGGAAAATGTGTAGTTAAAAAAATAAGGAAATGTTTTAAATTTGCTTGTAGAATTATTTTATAGAAGAATATGTGGTTAAAAATGAATTTTGAAAAAAAAAAAATTGAATTTAACAAAGGCACTGTATAATTATTAAAGATAAAATATGAATAAATCAACCATTTAAATCTCGTATACAATTGTGGAACTCCAAACATTGTATAATTATTAAAATGAATACATCGAACCCTTGTTTATTTTTTGATTATAAGAGAGCTTGGATCGAATCGGTATTATACTCATTTTCAATCACCTAGAAAGGAGATGGATTTGGATAGAAATGTTCTCTATCCCAGTGAGAAATCTTATCTGGTCCACTTGGAGAGAACCTTGCTTCCGGTTCTCACATTTGGAGAGAATCATATGTAAGATTTTCATGCCATATCAGCACAATCATCCTGCCTACTGTAAGTTGGAGAGCAATTTCGTGGATTTGGAACCTCAAACTTACCCCACAAATTATATATTTTATATGGCTTTGTCAACATGGTTAATTATAGGCTAACGCTACTAGATTTCATAGAAATATGACAGGTGACCAGCTCACCCAATGTGGAGATACGATTGAGACGTTAGACCATACGAAGAGGACCTGTCCGAAGGCTAAGGTGATATGGAGAATCTTTTCGAGGAGATTTTACGTATTAGATCCATTGGAATTTCGTAACTCATTTTCCCTAGCATTATGTGGATGATTCCGAAACAAAAAATATTTTGAAAGTCTTGAAGGACAATCTTTTCAACCTTATCAAACATGCAAGAATATATGGAAGTTGGCTGCGGAAATTCGATAAGCTTTCTCAATAGATAGGATAGAATTGAATTTAAAGGAAAGCAAACTAATCGATTGGCTTTTTCTTCCGTAAAATCAAATTAAATACGCATGGTTGTTCTGAGTGAAACTCGGGATAAAAGGAACTGGAGGACGAATTAAAGACAACTAGGGAAAATGGATGACAGAGGGTTCATGATGGAGAAATACAGTGCTTGAAACTGATTCAACTGAGGCCATATATCTTTCAAAAGATGCAGACACAATTAATCCCAATAGAGTTCTACTGGAAGATCGCTCTACTTGCTTCAACAACTCAACATGGAGATCTTGCAAACCTCATGACACTAATAGTTGTCCAGACCACTTTGGAAATTATTGCGTTTTTTTATCTCAAGTACACGATATCGTAACAAGTAATATAGTGGACATTTGAGCCCAAATTATCGTTCCTACGAGGACTATACTTTAAGACTTAATCAAAATTTTCTAACTCCTATTTGAGATAAACAAACAAAGAATTATGATTTTTTTGATTTAAATTCTTGAAATTAGCAAAATGCACACACACAAGGGTCGATTTATAATTCAAATAATGAACGAATATTAGGGCAGAACAATTTCATCTATTGATCACATTTAAGTCTTAACGCAAGATTCAAAAATCTAGTGTAGTGTTCGATCGAATTCTTTTATTGTATTCAATTTACCCCTCTTAAGTTCTCGTTAAGCCTATTTAAACAATTCAATCACATTTCTTTATGTGAATCAACGTTAGTTAAATGAAATATTAATTATAAGAATTCATATAACGATCGCAATAACTAGTATAAGTATCTCTACATATTAGACTAATTTACCAAATTTTACGATGTTGTCTAAATCTCAAACTCACATCTCGATATGTAAAAGATTCACAAAATTATTAAATTAGCGATCAAGTAATTCAACGTATTAAACTCATAGTAAGTCAACACATATATGATAAAATAATAAAAAACTTGAATAAAAGAAATAAAGGGTCTCGTATTATATTGTTTGCCCTAATATGAAATTTAGCTACTCATAATGCAAAAAGAAAAACAAGAATTTGTCATTGAATACATTATCGGATTTTGAATAAAGATGTAGAAAAAGAGATTAATCTTGCATCAATATCTTCTTCATCTTCCAATCAATACTTCAAACATTGGTTTCTTGATGTTTTTCTCCTTTAATTTGCACATTTTAGTCTCCAGTTGTTTTCGTTCTCTCTCAATGTGTTGAACTCTTTCAATTGCTGTCTTTTCTTTTATTTCTCGCTGCCTCCACGTTTAGGTTGCTAAAGGGTTTTTATGGACTCAAATTGGACAAAAAAAAAAATGTGCCCTAGAAATAATTGGGCAGCGCCGCATAGTTACCATGTCGTCACTTTTCTATTGATACTGGTTTCTATGGCGTCACGATGCCACACCTCTGTCCTTATACATCTGTGGTGCCTAGCCACCTCTTCCTTCCCTTGGTGTCGAAATTTGACTCTTTTGCCATCTCGTTCCTCTTTTCTCCTCGATTCATGTCAATAGCCTTGTTTTCTCCTTTCTTTCCATGATTTGCACCATTTTACCACTCTTACAAAATAACACTAATAAACACATTATAAACGTTCACTATTCATTAGATTTAGCTCACAATCAAGTTAAAAATGAAATAAAAATTGTGAGTAAAATGCACTCATCAAATATCCCAAACTTAGTAGTTTGTTAATCCTTGAGTAAACATACAGAAAAAGAAAATGACTAGGTAACACAAACAAAAACTTAGTTAGACAGCTCGCCTTTTTACCTCAATATTGAGAACATTATAGCACATTCATGAATGACTTCTAAATCAAATGCAAGAGCCAACTTCCACTTATCCAATGCAAAACGTGTGTGTGTATGTGTGAAGAATCAAGTGTCACGTCGTACATTCACAAGTTGGTTCAATCCCCACCCTTCAACAGTCAGCTGTTTCATTTTTTTTGCTCGTAAGATTCACACACACCCCAAACTCAATTTATTTCATTTTCCCCCCAGGCGCAATTCTCAAGTTAAGTTTTGCTGATTAGCTCTTTACACCACTCTATAATTCGGTTAAATCTAATCGGCAATGTCAACAAATTATTCATGTGATGATTCTTCCAAATTATGAGTGTTTCAACATTCAAGTTTATACCTAGTGATTCAAACCCACTAGTTATCTGGGTCCCCAACAATCAGCTCATTCCTTTTTTTTTCTTTTTTATTTTTCCAGCTGAATTTTGGCCTCACCATTTTTCCCTCTTCTTGACCCCTATAACGAGCTCTAGATCGATAACTCCCCAATTTTTGAATACCAAAGGGTATCAGGTTTCAAGATACCCCTACAGACTTACTAACTAGAGTAAAAATTGTGTAGGCGTGAGGAGTAATTGAATAAGTACAATGCTTATTTCTCTAAAAGAAAAACAAAATTTACAGGGGTTAGATTTCTAGCATTTGTTCATCACCAAAGTCATACCAGAAAGTCAAAGACACCCCCACACGATCTTTTTTTTTTTACAAACACGAAATCATCACAATCTTAAATCATTTCTTTTACCTGCTAGAACACTCCAAATTATTATGTATATTGTTAAAGGATGTTGTGAATATGGATTAAGGAATCAAGCACCTAAGTCATCTATTCAGCCTATATATATGAATTTCCATGTTCTTGTACGACGCTAACTTAATTACTTGCATAAACATTGTACCGGTTCACATGGATAAGGAGAAAATTCAACTAAATCATATGATTCATCCACAGTCCACAAACTAATACATGTTCTCAAGTATATTCATCATATCTGATAAAACTATCTAGCTCACACAAGCATGCATAATTTTGTTATTTTTTTGAATTTTTTTATTATTTTTCTTTTTTTTAAAAAAAAGAAATCACACGAAATCAAATTATATCACGCAAGCACACTACTAAACAAATGACGCAACAATTAACCCCAATGATTTACCCCCCAAACTTATAACATATATTGTCCCCAATATGAAAATAAATACAAATGAAGGTTACGACTTCCCCAAATTCATCAATGGGTGTCATTACCATCTCCTTGGTGAGGTGGGTTCTGGTTGGTTGGATGATATGGGAACGTCGGCTGTGGAGGGAATGCCATGTGGGGATATGCAGAGGCCTACACTGAGAATAACTCATTCTAATATTGATATTATATATACATAGAGTTCTGCAACTTCTAATGTTTTACAAATGATAATGACATTCTTACATAAAGGTAGAAGTTACTGAACCGATCCAAAATTGCTTTCACCAGCTTTGGAAAGAGCTTTCCGAGCATGATTTTAGACCTTGTAGAGCTTCTTTTTGATTCTCATGATCGCGTTACATAACTTGTTCTATATTGATATTGTATATACATAGAGTTCTGCAACTACTGATGTTTTACAAATGATAATGGAATTCTTACATAAAAGTAGAAGTTACTGAACCAGTCCAAAATTGCTTTCACCAGCTTTGGAAAGAGCTTTTCGAGCATGATTTTGGACCTTGTAGAGCCTCCTTTTGATTCTCATGTTCTTGTTATAATGCATCTTAGAGTTGGGTTCCATCATCAAGAATTTACTTTCTTACCAAGATTTTGTAATATAAACTGAACTTCAAAAGTCAAGTAATTATTACTTAGCCAGAATTCATTGATTATGTGGGACCTCGCAGTGGAGATAATACACCAAAATCTGCGCATACTATCAAAGGTGGAGAGTTAAAATTTACTCTTACTCTTGTCTTATTTAAGAGATTATCTAGTTCTTAGCAGTATAAGAGAGAAAAAAGAGAGCAAGAGAGATGTCACCTTTTCTTTTTGGCCCAAAAGTTGGTTTAACATCACATTTATCAATATAATATCTCATAAGCTGCGACCTATGATATTGTTAGTAATCAACGCGAGTATTTAAACCAAGTTTGTATACATATATTTTCGTAATTAATGAGAACAATGAAGTAGAGGATGGAAAGGGAAAAATATTATCCACAAAGGCCAAAAAAACCTTGCAGGACCCATGCTATAAAAAAATCAGTTTATATATATGACAAATCAACAACCAATAGATGATAGAGCTAAATTCAATACGTTCCTGTTCAACTGAGACGAGGATATAAGCAAAAGCATGAGGAAGATGCACATCTTGCTAGTAGCAACAGTACCCCATCTTTGAAGCCAACCACTTACTAAACCAATATGAGATAACAAGATGCTTTTTAGATGTTTATTCTGGTTCACCGTTATCATTAGCCTTAAGATCATTCTTCCCTAACACCAATTTTAGAGATTGTTGGTTATTGATACAATTTTCATCCTCTACTTCCGAAACTCCACTCTTTCGCATAAAAAATACTGCATCATCCAGACATTACGAATAGTCCAGGTGCTGAACAAATTCATATGCCTCATAATCTCCCCGATATGATCAACTATCTTTTCAACTTTCCCAAATGATGCCCTCTAACTACATAATCTCCAACTGAAATGGAACAACATTTCTGTAGATTTTTGGAACTTACATTGTGCATTTTTTTCCATAGACAATCATTGATCACCTTTTGTAGTTTGCCTAACGGTCTGTTGCTAAGCAAACTATGTCTCCGTGCAAGAATGCCCTCTCAAAAAAGAGCAAATTGTTAAATTCAGATTTTTTTACTTCATAAGTGGCCAACAGATCTCAAGGCCTCTCACGTTAATGCAAGCCTGATTCCTATATACTTTGACAAACTATTAACCACACGTGGCTTCTTCCGATAGGGGTGAAGTTGAACGCACACTCCGACGATCAATTCAGTTGAGGAAGTAAATATATAAATGTGGGAAGGCACCTCCAATGTAAAAAGAGGGTCGGAAAGGGACAATCGCTGATAAGGCTGAATTGAACTTGGGCGATGCCATTTGCATAAGGAAGAGCCCCTTCAGGAAGGGATATTCGTTGATAATGTTGAATTGAACTTGGTCAAGGCCCTTTGCTTAAGGAAGAGCCCCTTCGGGAAGGGGCAGCCATTGATAAGGTTGAATTGAGCTTGGTCGAGGCCCTTTGCAAGGGGGTAGCTCTTCCGTGTAAGGACTTCCTCTATGGTGTTTGATCCATCCAAGTAAGGGGGTTAATCCTCTAAGGTAACAAGTTGTGGTTCTCTATGGGATGCATCACACTTGTCCTTGATAAGGCTATTTTACTTTGTTGCAAGGCATAACTCTTCTTTGCAAGGGCTTCATCCATAATGTTTGATCCATCCACGAAAGGGGTAAATGTCTAAGACAAGTTGTGGCTCCCTGTTGGAAGCATCACAGTTGTCCTTGATGAGGCAGTTGTCCTTGATGAGGCTATCTTACCTCCTTGCAAGAGAATAGTTCTTTTTTATAAGGGATTCTTTCATGATTTTTGATCCATCCATAGAATGGATTAATTCTATAAGGCAACAAGTTGTAGCTCTTTTTGAGATGCATCACACTTGTACTTGATAAGGCTATTTTACCTGCTTACAAGAGGATAGTTCTTCTTTGCAAGGGTTTCATCCATGGTGTTTAATCCATCTATGGAAGGGGTTGAATCTCTAAGTGAACAAGTTGTGGCTCTCTTTGAGATGCATCACACTTGTCCTTGTTGAGGCTATTTTACCTCTTTGCAGGCTTCCTCCATGGTATTTGATCCACCCATGGAAAGGATTAAATCTCTAAGGCAACAAGTTATGGCTCTCTATGAAATGTATCACACTGGTCCTTGATAAGTCTATTTTACCTCTTTACAATGGGATAGCTCTTCGTTGCAAGGGATTTTTCCATGGTGTTTGATCCATCCATGTAAGGGAATTTATATAGTCGAAGCACTAGTACATAGTTAAGATGAAGCTTTACATGGTGGAGGCACTGATGCATAGGCGAGATGAGACATTGCATAGCAAAGGTACTGATGCATAGGTGGGATGAGACCTTGCATTATGGAGTCCCATGTTTCAGGGATAGGGCCTATTAATTCATCAAGTATGACCACTATTTCAGAGTCCTTCCTTCTTCAAGAGTTATTACTCATAGCTTCTTCTTCAAAGGCCTCCATTTTTCAGCTGTGTTGGAGACACTCATTTGTAGGTGAGATGAGGCCTCCACACTTAGAAAAATTTTAGTTTTAAACTTGATCTTATGCTTTATGGATGAAGCCTCATAATTTTCCAAATATGACACCTTTTTTTAAGGCCCTACCTTCTTCAGGGTTTATTCCCTTCATCAACTTTTCAGGGGCTTGCCTTTTTCAGGGGTTCTTTTATTCATGAAATCTTCAAACGTCACCTATTTTTTGGAGTCTTCGTCTAATGGGGGATGCATTGATGCATAGATGAAGCTAAAAATTGCCTTCAAGCCCCTTAATAATTTCATGACCATGTCCCTTTACTTTTTGTTTTCTATATTTTAGTTCCCATATTTTGACTTTTATTTCGATCATACCCTTTATAAATTGTATTCAAAGTCCTTCCACTTTTTTACATCCCTACACTTTAGTCCACATGTTCATTTTTTTTGTTCACTTTTTGTCCTTTTCTTTTGCATTGTTCTCCTTCAATTTGGAGATTTCTACTTATCACATGTGGAGGCACTTATGCATAGGCCGAAAAAGGCGTTGCATGAATAGGCCAATATAAACCTCTACACTCGAAAAAATCATGGTTGTAGAGTTGGAGTATTCCTATAAAGATGAAGTTATTGAAAATAATAAATCATTTGTGTAGAGACGAAGTCTCATGTTTCAGGGATGAGGCCTCATAACTCATCAAGTATGACCCCTTGTTCAAAGATCCTTCCTTCTTCATGAGTTATTATTCATAGTTTTTTCCTTAGATTCCTCCTTTTTCAGTGGTGTTGGACATGCGTAGACGGGATGAGGCCTCCAAACTTAGAGAAATTGTAGTTTTAAAGATGATCTTATGCTTCATGGATGAAGCCTCGTAACTCTCCAAACATGATCCGTCTTTAGGGGTTATTCCCTTCATAGCCTCTTCAGGAGCTTTCCTTTTTCAAGGGATCTTTTATTCATGATTTCTTCAGAGGCCATCCTTTTTTGTGAGTTCTTCCGCTTATGGCCTTCTTTTTCATTGGCCTCTCCATTTACAGAGATTATACATATTCTATTACATTTGGAGGAGTTGTTGCATAATGGTGACTCTGGTCCAGAAGACCTCTTCTTTAGGAACTCTCTTGATCTTGGGTGTCTATCGTTATCACTAGCATTTATTGTAGGTGGATGCCTCTTTTATTTGAGTGGATTCTATCTTAAAATACTCATTTTCCAAGGAGTGAACACCCAAGATGTTGAGTTGAACTTTGAGTCTTCTGTGATTGGGGTTTCCACTTGCTCTTCATTCAAGAACAAAATCTTTTTCAAAAGAGATGCCTCTTCATTGTTTGAATTCATGGTGAGGAAGCGCATCTTTTCTTTAAAGATGGGCTCTTCTAAGTGGATCTTTAACTCAAAATACTCATTCTTCCACTTATTTTCTCTTCAAGAATTAAACATTTTTTAAGGGAGGAGCCTAGGCACTCTTTGTATGCTTTTTCCATGAGATGTTTGTGATTGTAGTGTGGTTTCCCATATATGGCATCAATTTGTTAACCTTAAATTTTGTACCTCCAACATGGCCAATAGATCTCAAAGCCTCTTACGTCCACGCAAGCCTGATTTCTACACACTTTGACAAACCGCTAGCCACACGTGAATTCCTCCGGTAGGGGTGGAGTTGGCCACGCGTATATTGATGGTCAATTCAATTGAGGAAGTAAATATATGAGTGCGAGATGGCTTTAGACGAAGCCTCTAATGTAAAATAGGGCTCGGCTTTGGGGTGTATATTGAAAAAAATAAGAGAGCAAATTTATAATTTTAGTGTATAAACTTACATTACACCCAAAATGACACTAAGTGTGAGCTTCTACAGTAGAAGATGACGAGTAAGAGTCATTGGATAAAGAGACACGTAGCCTCATCCTAGTGGTTGGGGCCTATTGTCATAGACATGAATCAATCATTCCTAGGCCATGCTGCATATAATGTTATGATGACTTGGTAGCCTTAGACCTAACATGTAAGACTAGACTTGTCTTATTTGATTGAGTAGAGCTATCTATTCAATGAGTTATCACATCATCAACTTGATACAAGATCTTGTATGGAGATTTTCTCTAAAATGTCTCAACCTATCTTACCTCATCTATGAGATCTCAACTCTCCATAGGGGTTCGGCCAAATTACAACATTGGTTCACTTGCTATATAGCTACCACTTGGCCATGCTTAGAGTTTTGTTGGAAGATGCATAACAAAAATCTTCAATCTTTCCATTGGTTTCTTCAAGACTGCAGAAAACAGAATAGGCATGCCCACTATACAGAGACTCAATGTCATTGTGATGACTCCATGTCTATCAAATCCATATGTTGATACTAGATGAAATGATTCCACAAATTTGGTTACAATGACATATCACAAAATGAATACATGAGGCAAAGATTGTGGAAACACAAGTAGGATGCCATCTAAATTATGTTCGTCTCTAAAAGACCTAATTATTAGCCTAAAAGTTAGCGAGTGAAATAAAATTCACTTGTAAATCGAAGTTATTTACTCCTATTAGAACTAATTTTAAATCAAATGACCCAAATCAACACCAATAATCAAATCAAATAGGTTCACATAAGCAAATTAGAGCTTCTCAACTGCATATGATAGTTCCCTTAGGAAGCTAATTAAACAAAGAACGAAGCATAATAAAATCGTATTCAGTAAGAGTAGAGATGTGTGATAAGTGTATTTTGGACCATTGAATGTTTTAATTGTAATTAATTTTGAAGACTTATGGTTTAATTAGATAGTAAATTAATTTATTAGGTAAAACTCAAGGTAAATTGGGTGAATTGGAAGAAAGAAGCGAGAACGCATGAAAAGGAATAAATTCAAAGTTTGGGACCAAATTGCAAATGTCCAATAGTTGATTCGGACCACAAAACAATAAATGAAGTTTGTTAGGAGTCAATTATATGCCATTAGATGTCAAAAACGAATAAGATATAGTCAAAGAATTTTCACAAAACAATTTCCAACCGAATTAGGAGTCAATTGGAGAAATTCTATTTCTAGAAGAATTATAACCCTTTTAAGTTAGTTTTCGAACTAAATTTAAATCATCTCAATTGGATATTAGGAGAGTAAGTTATGATAAAAAAAAATAAAAAATAATAATTGACAACTGCTTAGAGATATAATCATTTTTAATTTTTAATTTTTTTTAAAATTTAATGAGTGTATATTCGTCATTTCATAACTTTTATAGAGAAAATTGGATAAAAATAGATAGAAATGATGGTTTACACAATTAATGTGTAATTAAGGATGAAATGTCAAAATATGAAAGATAATGATGTTTTCACAATAATAGTGAAATGTAAGAACATTATGTACTAATTACCATTTTAATAATTTATTTGAGACTCGTTTGCACTTTTTAAAAAGACTTGGAACTATGCTTTCAATTAGTTCTTTCTTTTTCTTTTTCTTTTATTTAAATAGAATGCTATATTTGTCATTTCACAGCTTTTAATTGAGAAAAATGATGAAAATGATATTTTGCACAATGAAACGTACAAACAAGGGTGAAAATATCAAAAAATAAAATAAAAATGAAAACTAAGAACATTTTTCAAAATAATAGTGAAAGTTAAGGACGTTATTGGCGAATTACCCTTTACAATAAAATAAAATCAAAATTTCTCATTTATTACATAATTTGAATTCTATGCGAAGTTAGTGAACATAAATTGAAATTTATTTCTTGTGGGACGATAGCTCTTGTCATCACATCTATCATTTATCAATGATTTTTGCATGAACAATGTGTAGCACTTCAGTCTGTTACTAACTAATTTGGAGGGTAAGCTTGAACAATAACCTAAAACTACAACTGGAATCGGTGGTCTAGCCCAAAAGCGAGGAGTGCATTGTCTCTGTTTATGGGTACTTTTAAAATTGATTTGGTCAAACTCCCAAGTTTTCACTTTAAAATTTCAACAACTACATATTTTCACATTGACCTTTTGAATAGTAAAAGGCAAAGATGCCCTTAAATAAATAACACAATTATAAAATATTATTTTATCTAAAAGACAATACTACCATTTTAGTTAACTAGTAAAAATCAAACACTTCTCACTTAAAATTTCAAAATCAGCTAACTTTTCTTATCTATTTATTCCAGATACAAACTCTCTCATTTTTCATCTGCTTTAACCTCAAAATTTAAAAAATCGATCTAACGTTGAACAAGAAATTTCTTTTTATATGTATCACTTTGAATCGGTAAGTATATTGATGTATGTTTGATTTTGTTTTCGTTAAATTAGTATACGTTTTTAATCGATAAATCTTATTCAATGTACATTAACATATAGATAAAGAATTTAACAGATCTATAATTTTTTAAGCGTAAATAGGAAAAAAATTATCTGCATATGTATTGTTGATCCCAAAAAATGAACTCAACAGAATCCCACCACATCCCCTCCTCGTGGACATCACCTGCACACGTAGCACCCCATTAGGAGGCAAAGGTCGTCGATCAAGAAAAAGGTCCGGCGACCTTTTGAACTTCGACGATCAAGTCAACGGCCAAACAAAAGATATAAAGAGAGTGCAAGAGACGGGAGAGAGAGGATTAGGTTAGGTTTTGAGAACGTATCTTATTATGAATGAAACTT
>CAIGRS010181937.1:0-10687 GCA_903798395.1 Fraxinus floribunda | reverse complement strand
CTTGCAAGAGTTCACCTTTACACTCAGGCACCAAGCAGAGAGCCTAAATCTCGCAGATACATTGAGTTCGTTGTACTATGCTTCTCACCACTACTAATACCAGAGTTATAGGCTTTGAGACTTTTTCGGATATATATGTAGATGATCCTTCCTTCGACAGTATATTTCAAGAGGTATCTAACGGTCACCGTCATGATTTTTTTTTTACATAATGGCTATCTATTTCATGGATTACAGTTGTGCATTCCAAATTGTTCATTAAAGCAGCAAATTATCAGTGAAATTCACAATGAGGGGCACCTTGGCCGAGATAAAACATTGGCCCTTATCGTTTCTAACTTTTATTGACGTAAGTTGACCAGTGATGTTGCACATTATGTGAATCGTTGTTATGTTTGTCAGCGGTCTAAAGGGGTTCTCACCAATGCAGGCTTGTACACTCCTTTACCTGTTCTTGAAGCTCCTTGGTTCGATGTCAACATGGAATTTGTGTTGGGTTTACCCCGTACCCAACGAGCCACGGATTCTATCCTTGTTGTGGTTGACAGATTTTCAAAGATAGCCCATTTTGTAGCTTGCATGAAGACTATAGATGCTACTTGAATTGCCCATCTTTATTTTCGAGAGATTGTGCATTTACATGGTGTTTCTCGATCTATCACTTCAGATCATGATACCAAGTTCATGAGTCATTTCAGGAAGAGTTTGTTGGGAAGACTGGAGACACAACTGAATTTTAGTAGCGCTTAAGTGAAATGGGGTTTGGGCAACCTTTTGAGGTGTTTGGCAGGAACTAAGCCGAAGTAGTAAGATTTAGTGTTACCGCAAGCAAAATTTACCTAAAACAAATCAACAAACAAAACTACTGGCTTCTGTCCATTTCAGATTGTCTATGGTCAGAACCCATCTGGGGTGCTAGATTTGGCCCCTATTCCATGCGTAGGACGTTTCAATCTTAAGGAAGATGAGATGGCAGAGCATCTTCGGGGCATCCATGAGCAAGTAAAATTGGCAATTCATGAGAGCAATACCAAGTACAAGGCTTGAGTTGATAGTCATCGTCATCAGGTACTTTTTGATGTTGGTGATTTTGTTTGGGCTGTATTGACGCGTGATGGTTTTTTGTTGGTGAGTATAGTAAGCTTAAGGACCAAAAGATTGGGTCATGTGAGGTACTATAGAAGCTTACAGGTTGCGCCTTCCAAGTCACTTGAGGATCTCTGATGTCTTTAATGTGAAACACCTAAGTCCTTGTTTTGTGGATTCTGATGACACTTACTCGAACTCGAGGATGAGTTCTTTCCAACCCGGGGCGACTGATGTATGAGGGTCCGAGTTAGATGCTGAGTTGTTAGATAACATGTTATTGACTCTAAAGTATCACGAGTTGGCAGACCGACGCAAGGGTGGCAAGTACGCGTAATTTTGGTAATTGAGATGTGTTTCACTAATTTGGCCATAACTCTGGCTACGGTAATCAGAATCACGATTATGACCACAATCTAGAAAGCTTGTTTCGGCGTGCACATCATGGATACAAGCTTTACTTGGAGTGTGCCATTTCGACCTCAAATTTTGTTGTTTTCCCTTTCGAATTACTATTTTTAGTTAAATTTTGCTATTTTTGGTAATATTTTGATTGCATGTTTGGAGATGATTTTTAACCCAATTTGAGCTAGATTTTTCGCAAACTACTTATTTTATTCTATATTTAATTTGGCTTGATTTTTGGAATTTTGTCATTTTTAGTAAAATTCGAATTTTTACTATAAAGTCCGGCTTGTGAACTTATTTTCATCATTACTGGATATAAGAAAGTTCTTTAAACTTCAGACACGTTTTCTCTGTGTTTTTTACGTTAATCTTGTGTTTTTCCCTGTGATTTGTTGGTAGAACTAGCATGCAGAATAATCACTATTCTGACGGCGTCAGAGGTAGAATGTAAAGATATATTACTCCACATTGCTCGTGAAAGGCTTGTCTCGTCGCTTTTTAAGCACTTTAGACATCTCCCCTAACAAGCCCGTCTTAAAGGCGAGTTCTTGCAAAAGTAATTGTTACGAACTTTGTCTACGAAATTGTATGTAATCAAAATCAAAATATAAAAATCTACAAACAAATGATATATAATAGATTTGGCATTTTACAAATGGGATTAATCCAAGCAGAAAATGGGGTTGACAAATAACCCTTTTGAAGAGAGAAATGTTGATAAACTTAGAACAGATTTAGGGATTGAGATGGTAATCACTTTGATGAGAGAAGGGAAAATTGCACTATTTGAAGATTTAATACAGAAGCAATTCATTGGCTTCCTCCATTGATCATCATAGAGATACTTCGATTTCAAGAAATGTCCTTATAATCATCATACATATGCTTACAATTAGAAACTAAAAACACTAGAGAAAAAACATAGAACTGGTGCATATCACCACCTAGTTTTAGGTGAGCTATATGTCTTTATTTCGTGCTGCTAAAAGCTTTCGGAATACAACAGAATGTTGGTAGAGTTGATCGTTAGGATGCTTCACTGGGAGTTTAAATTTTTTATCCTGCATGAAAAATAATCAAGAAGAGACATTAGGCATACCTGATATTTATATACCATGTGAAAAATGAAAAATGCTAAAGTATAGTGTAAGTATATAAACTAGATTTAAAGAATTTAGTGGCATGTTCAGCAAGACAATTGCATTATACTCGATACTATTAAGAAATTATAAACAGCTAAAATCTTGTTTATTAAATTGTTGAATAATGCATGCAGAACTATGCTATATGTACCGAATTTTTTTACTTAATTCCTTACCGACTACTTACAATAGGGGGTGGGGACCACATCTAGGGATTTTTTTATTCACGCGGGGCCCGTGTGCATGTGAGAGGGGGTAAACAATTCGGTAGATTTTTTCATGTACATATATCTTAGTCCATGCATAATATGCTCTAAAGGTTTTTAATAGCTCACTTTTTACTTCGGTAACTAGTGTATGGCATGACAGTTGGTACCTGTCTTTTCGGGAATGATTATATAATTTTTCTTTACATTTATAGCGAGAGGTAAAATGTACAAGTTGATCGAGCGTGTCTTAACAGTGTCTCATTAGTCGTCCATGCACGAGAGACGTAGACTCGGTGTCCTTATGCTGACCAAAGTAGTGATGCATGTCTAAGTTCTTCAACATGCAATGGAAAACTCAGAGGGTTGATGATACTCAGCCAAATATAGAATGGAAGCAATACAAACTAGGTAAGTAATACTCAGCCAACATTTGTGATGGGTCTTTAAGTGGATATTGTGTTTCGATCATCATACAAAGTCTAATTTGGTATTTATAGTGCTTGGTAAGAGAATGATGGGATGTAATACTACCTCTAATCCTCGTCTCGATGGAGGCTTTTAGTAGGGGAAGGGCACTTGGCCACTCTCAATGTACTTGACATCTTCCACGAGAATTTCATAATGCCTCTTTGCCTCTTCTGGGGTTTTTCCTCCGACAGCCCTTGCAACTTTGGCCCAACGGTCAGGCGTGTTAGTGTCGTACACGGCCAGAGCTTTCTCAAAGGCCTTGTTCTCCTGGGCGGTCCAAATGCTCAAGGAACGGGATGACATCGAGCTAGATGCCATTAATTATTTCTTGCAAGATGAAGACTTCAATGACAAATTAAGTTCGGAAAGTTAAACAGTAAGGGAATGACACAATAGAATGTTACTATAGAAAATGTGAGGAATGGAAGAACGTATAAATACAAGCACAAATAATTTTAAGAGGGATTGGTCGTCTTCGACTCTAAAGAGATGACTGCTGAGAAACTGAAGAGTTGATATGTGCAAAAGAGGTGGCAACTGATTGATCTTTATAAGGTCCAGGAACTGGGGGGTGACCCGGCTGGGGGTGGGGTGGGGTGGAGTGGGGTCATGCTAGTTGGCCTATAAACTTGCAAAAATTGAAGAATTTTAGTGATTTGTCTCGTCAAGAACCACAACTAAAGCAAGACAAAGGAACAATACTACAACGTTGAAGAATCTTCATCTTCATGAAAAGGTTGTTTTACTTTGCACTTTATGAATAAAATTTTCAAATACCATATTACATTAATGCACAATAATCACAAGTCCAGACATTGTACAATCCGGCCTCTGGGTCGAGATAAGTCACGAAAAAGGTGGAAAGCGGGGCCGGCTCGAATTCCTTGCCATGTATGGGTCATCTCGCGGCTCACTACAAGCAATCATTTTACATGCCCAATCAAGTGTAAAATAATCATGACATGATAGTATTTAGTTACGATAATATTGCTATCCTTTAGACTATTCAAAGAAGCTCTAAGCTTGGACCCAACTCGTGATAAGGACCACCCTACATATATACAGATGCAAGATTTTACACAATGATAAGGATTCCACAAATCTTGCAAGAACAAGGCATATATAAATTCTCAGTGCTTCTTTTCTTCCATGTACATATTACTCAAAATGGAGCAAATGTAACTTTCAACTAATCATTGGATTGGAACCATTTGCCCGTGGTCCTCCGAATATATATCGTCTCACAACTTTTATAAAAGGGTCCACAATCCCTTTCGATTTCATCAGAATTTTGATGCATCAAGTATGAAAAAGATTAGCAACTTTAACTGCAAGAATCTTCATTGCTAGCCCGTAATAGCAATGTTTTGATCCTTATTACAAGCCGTTTCCTCAAAAGTATGGTTTGTATGCAGTAGTGGAAGACATGGTGCCAAGATTTAGCCCTTGTTTGGTAGGAATTATAATCTAAATTATAATCCAAATCAAAATCAACAATCAATTTTAACCACGTGTTTTATTGGTCACACACACACATTTCATCAACTTTTATCAAAATCTACTAAAAATCTAATTTTAATCCCTACAAAACAGGGGATTAACTTCTAGAACAGCGTCACAATGTTTATTATCAGTTTCACCCTTGTAATGAAGACTTCTCGATGAGCCGATTATATATCGGGAAGTAGTTCTAGAAGTGATCGATTCATGTTAATCAATGAAGGAAACTTGTATGAAGTGTTAGGCATCTGGACTTATTTCTACACTCATTGTCAAGGTTCTCTTTGAGAAATATCAAAACATGCCCAGATTTCCATTTTATCATATTTTCTATTAATCAATCGTGAAAGAGTAGCAACTTTTACCGTGAGGATCTTCATATCTAAGTAGTAATAACAATGTTTTGAGTCCAAACTAAGTCTTTTCGAGGAAAAAGGCTCGTGATCCCTTTTCGGTGTCATGATTCTATGCATCAAGCACAAAAAAACAGTACTGCTAGAATCTTCATCTCTAGCGGTAATTAATAACAATGATTTGAGTCAAAACATGTCTTTTCCTAAATGTACGTATAATATTCTGAATGGGAAATATACAGATCTTCATGCTATCTTGCAAGATTTTCGACCGACATTGGGTTTGGACCATATGTAGGTAGGGGCTACCCTATTCCACTTGCCGAAGAAATCCGATTTGGCATTTGCAATTCTTCAACTTTGAACAACGTTGCTTCCTAAACCTTACCTTTTTACTATGGAGGGATTGTTGGACCAATAAAATGTGCTCTCTTTTGGAAATTCAAATAGTTCTTTCTTGGAGGGATTACAGGATCAATTTTAAGTAAAATGAAATCAGAAAATAAACGTGCACATCGGTCGACAAACATATAGTAGTTCATCCTCAATCTTAGAGCTATGTCCACTCGGTTTTGTATTACTTTACTATAAAGAAAATGCAGTCTTTGTCTCAACAAAAAATAAGATAAAATAAAATACTCTAAATCGAAGTGACTTGACCATGTCATATTACCTTAGAGGTTCTATTTTAGGGAGGGACAATGGAGAGGCTAAAGCCCTTTATATAGCACGAAATGCGCCCTCTCCCAAATCATTATAAGCATAGAACTATTAGGGCAAGCATATACATAAATAAAACCCTACATACAACTAAACTCATATTTTGCCGATGCTTTCGAGGAAAAAAGTATAATATAATTAAATTCCACATAACCCAACACCTCTTTATCATAGACATGAGCGGCCTCGGCTTAGGGCTACTACCTAAGTCTCATTTTTATTTTTATTTTATTTCGAAGGTAGGTCCAAAAACTTTGTAATGTAATTTTGGATGAAATTATTCATTTGCCCGTAAAATAAGTCATCGGATCTGCCTTAAAAAATTACAAATCATACATGTAACTATTATTAATGTGACTTTGAATGCTTTTATTTATTAAAAACGTTGTTTTTAATCATTACAAGTAATTTTTTCAATTATTTATAGAAGACCATATAAAGTCTGGCATAAGACTCCCAAAAATCTGAGGGCCAGCCCCCCGATCATAAATACAGCTTATATTTTCCTTTTATTTGTCGATTTTTCAGGGGATTAAAGGTAGGGGTGGGGTGGCATAGTTGCAAGAAACACTTTATCTTCCATTATCTTTGCAGAAGATAATATGCCAAGCATCAAATGTAGGAAAGAATGAATCAACCACACTAGACAAATGTAGTTTTGTACTGGATCCCAGCACACAAATTTAAAAAAGGAAACTAGATTCTGCAATTGCATTTCAGTTACCCATGACTGATTCTTCATAATTATTTTAGCAAGAACTTCATGGTTTATCATGTTGAAGACAGCCATTAAAATAGAATTTGATAGGGCGAGTTACGATTCTGGATAGGAGTAGAACGGGCATTTCTATACCAGGAAGGTTATTGCCTTGATATTAGGGACTTAAGGGTGTCCAACGGCTCGGCCTGGCAGTGTTTGGGGAGAGATCCAGGATGGCCATACACGGTCATGGGATTTGAGGCAAGCCAGGCTAAGCCCTGTCCGCCACATATTTCATTGCACTGGACCCATAGGCCTGGCTCGTGCTTGGCCCTGCCAAGTCCATTTCGACACCCTACTTGATATGGTCCGTGAATCTTGATAAGATCTCTCTTCTCGATTACCTTTACTAGTTGATTATGTACGCATCAATGTGACATGTGATTGCAGTCTATAGTATTATAGTATCGCTCTATCTGTGAAGACTTTTGTTTGCCAGCAGTACTCATGTACTTGAAGGATCCAAATCACTGATTTAATTAATTAAGAACAGATTAAGCAACCCCGATAGACCAACCATGTGAACAACTACGGATAAGCAGTGTTTATATTCTAAACAAGGCAATCCACAACTTAAAATCACTGAATATACTTGTATCTCTGGTTGACATATACTGCTATAGATACTTGTTATAAATTTTCTGTCTTCTTCATATTTCTTGACTTTCTTCTACTTGCAGTCGAGAAAAACAGCTAAAAAGTCACTTTTAAATATGCCTAATGTCTTCTATGTTTACATAAATGGAAAATATCATATGATTTTGACACTAAATAGTAAGAGAAAAGTGAAGTTCATACAAAAAATGGAAATATAAACAACCTTTTCATGAAGATGGAGATTCTTCAATGTTGTAATATTGTTCTTTTGGTCTTGATGAGACAAACCACTAAAATTCTTCATTTTTTGCAAGCTTATATGCCAATTGGCATTACCCCACCCCCACCCCCACCCCCACACCATTCCTAGAGCTTATAAAAGCTCAAGCAGTTGCCACCTCTTTTACACATATCAGCTCTTCAGTTTCTCATCACTCTTCACTTGAGCCGAAGACAAATAATCCATCCTAGATTTATTTGTTCCTGCATTTATACGTTATTCCATTTTCATCCCATTTTCTAGAGTAAACACTCACTAGTAGTGTTCCATATTCAGTTACTCTATAACTTCCTAGAATTAATTTGTACAAGAAATTAATGGCATCTAGCTCGATGTCTTCCCAAGCCTCAGGCACCTGGACTGCCCAGGAGAACAAGGAGTTCGAGAAAGCTCTGGCCATTTATGATACTGACACACCCGACCGTTGGGTCAAAGTTGCAAGGGCTGTCGGAGGGAAAACCCCAGAAGAGGTGAAGAGGCATTATGAAATTCTTATGGAAGATGTCAAATACATTGAGAGTGGCCAAGTGCCCTATCCCTATCGCAGAACCTCTCGGGCTGCCTGTAACAAGGGAGGTATACAGCATACACCTCCCCATCAAAACACCACGAACACTTCAAAATCCATCATATAATCATCAGTCATCAAGGATTGGTTTCTATTTTAAGGCATTAACTTCCATGCTTAATTTTTTCTAAGCACCATCAATCCTCTTACTTTCCCTAATGCATGCTGAGAATAAAAAACATGCATCACTATCATAGTCGGCATATGAGTTCGTGCATCTACATCTCTCCGAGCATGGGCGAATCATAGGACACATGTTTAACACACTCAACTTGCATATTTTACCACTCATTAGAAAATATGAAGTGCGTGAGGAGAAAATAGCTTACAAATCCCTACAAAAACTGTCCTACCGTATGCTCCATTTCTCAAATAAAAATCGAATTGTATGTGCATATTTGGTACATAGTGTTAGATGACATTGAACACTAAAATGAATAAGACTTTTAACTTTTATTTTTCTTCCCTAACACTTCTTTATTATTGTTCCATGCAGGATGAAGAATCTATAGTTCCACCGATGCGTCATTATTCTCAGATCAACTTTACTACCGTCTTATTACTTTCCAGAAGCCTTTAGCTAGCAACAAGAATAAAAATGCAATGTTCACCTAAAACTAGGTGATAATATGCAGTAGTAATTTTAGAATCATAGCAACTCTTGTCTCTTTTTGTAAGCATATGTATGATGATCATAATGATCAATGGAGGAAGCGAATAATTCCTTCCCTTCTGTAATAAATCTTTTAATTAAATCAAGGTATTTTAAGAATTTAATTTCTATATTAATATTCTAGTTCTTCATAAAATATGAAAATGGAGAAATTTCTCATGGACTAAAGTACTTATTATAAAGAATTGGTCCAAATTATGAGTCGACTGCAAATTGAGTGCTTGTTTGGGAAACTTAAAAAGTCTCTAAAAAGCCTCTTAACAAGATTTGCAATCTTGTATCTCATTTTATTTCGCCTCATTCTAATTTTTACAATTTCTACATTTCAGTAAGTTGCAATTTGTGCGCATTTTCATTTGCATGCACCAATAAGTCACAATTATTTCTATTTCCATGAAAGTGTTTTTAGTTAACGAAATATAATTTATACCTATTTGTTCAACTATTGTGAAGGAAGTGGGTGATCAAACTTTCAACTTCATGCCACTGACAGTGACTTGTCAATATTCAATTCAACAATTACGGTTGAAATTGTATCTATACGTACTGACACTGTGTTTATTGTTCAATTGCAATATTGCTGATGGCACTCTAATTTTCTACAGTTAACTAATTTCTTCTACAATTAAAACAATTAGCAACTGTATTATCAACTCCTTTCCTCGTATATTTTATTGTTCTTGAATTTAATGATTTTTATAAAATGACGAGCAATTTGTAGTAAATGAAATGAAACAAATTAATTACCTGTCTGTGTATGGCAATGGTATATATACACATGGAGCTGTCCAACGTTCTTAAACTAAATACAAACATGCAATGATACGATTTCTTAAGTTGAGAAATCATATCCTTATTTTAAGTCCTTCTTGCTTGCAGAATTTTCTTTTGTCAATTCATCAATCTTGGTTTGTCCTTTTCCTTGACCTGTGCACTGAATATAGCCATTCAAGAAAGCTGATTTGATGTCCGTTTAATAAATCTTCCATTTGTTTTGGGCAGCAAGAGAGATTATCAACTTTCCGGTTCCAAACAAACAACATGAGCATACACATCTTCATAGTCTACACCATGTCGTTGAGCGTAGCCTTTTGCAAGAAGTCTTTCCTTGTATACTTCTACCTCTCCTTTATCATTCTTTTTCATCATTAATACCCAAAGATATGGAAAGAATAATCTCTATAATATTTTTCTATTAGTGTAGGATTATTTTCCTTAATAGTTGATTGTATAATTATTATGCAGTATTTCCTTTTAGAGTTATTTGTAGCCCTATAAATAGGATCTTTTACNATAATATTTTTCTATTAGTGTAGGATTATTTTCCTTAATAGTTGATTGTATAATTATTATGCAGTATTTCCTTTTAGAGTTATTTGTAGCCCTATAAATAGGATCTTTTACTTTGTAATAGAAATAAGTTTATTATATACAATTTATAATATTCTTCACATGGTATCAGAGCAGTTTCGATCCTAAACAAATTAACATTTGAATTTCGTTTCTGGCGAGCGGCCTTGAGCGAATCATTCGAGTACCAATGTTGTTTTTCTTTTTTTTATTTTTTCTCGGATGTATCCCTACAAAGTCGCATCACATTTCGGTGGCCAAAACTCAGTTTCTATAGTTTGTTTGGAGTTTCTTCAGTTTTTGGTAATCTGGAACTTGGTCCAATTTATTTGGAATTTGGTTTAATATGTCCGGTTCATTCATTTGGAATTTGGTTTAGTAGAATTTGGTTCACTTTATTTGGAATTTAGTTTAGTATATGTCCAGTTCATCTGGAATTTGATTTGGTGTTGGTTCGATATATCCGAAATTTGAAATTTGCATCCAATTTATTTGGTATTTGTCGATCTAAAATTTGAAATTTGCGTCTAATTCATTTGGTATTTGTTAAGCTGGAATTTGAAATTTGCATCC
>CAIGRS010181898.1:0-10083 GCA_903798395.1 Fraxinus floribunda | reverse complement strand
TCATGGAGTGTGTGGTTGAAAATTTTAAATGTGAATCCCATTATAGATGTATCGCATTATTATGTTCGAATAAATATACCACTTTGAGGCTCCTGATGGTCATTAATGATATCCAAGGATATGGCATTTGGAGTTCGGCAGCTCACACAGTACATTACAATAAGGATTCAAGCCAAAGTATGCTTGATAGACATCATTGCATCATCGTATTTACTGAACTTTATTGTTCACATTTTATATTTTGTACTGTAGATGGCTTTCTGAGAAACTGAAATCATTCGAACAACTAGACATGCACAAATTACTGAGGACCTAACATCTATACATGTTACTTATACACAGACTCACTACACTCATTTTTATACAATTGTTGATGAGGAAAAGGGGATTGAAACTTTTGAAGAATATAAAAATTTTGTGATGGTGCTGGTTGATATCTATAATTGATTATATGTCGTTATGTAAATACTATGATATACGCGGAGTAGACAGTATCATGTAAAATAGGGAAATGATATATAGTAAAAGAATGGAGTGAAAATGGAATGAGCTAGCCGACGTTAATATACTGACACATCAGCCTATTATATGTTAGATCTAAGGAAAACTTTTTGAAAATTAGTAAACACTTGTTTTGACTAGAAATTTTTGGATTGGCATATAACTAACTTGTTACCAGTATTTTGTAAAGCAAGTTCCCTCTTGGTATAATATAAATTTGGCTGTTTTTTAACTCTTTATATTATTAATATAATTTTCATGATATGTTTTGATTTTAATGTGAAATTTAAATACAAACTATTAAATCATTTAAAAACTAATGATAAAAAGAATAAAATGATAAAAATTAATTAAATTAACAAAAAAAATTTATATATACTTTTTACTGCCAACCGTAATGAATGAACACATGAATTAATAAATGCAAGCTATATCATCCTAACAGTTTCATCTAAAATAGGAAATTCCAAACTTCATAAAAATTCACCCAAACAGTATCAACCTAGCAAGTATGATTAACAGTACTTTCTTTTTCAGTCTCCAATTAACATTCACTCTCTCCTCTACAGATTCTACAGAATTGGAATGATAATCAAAAGCTATAAAATTAAGAATGAAACATCAATAACAGAACCGTAATTTATTTAATTAACTAATAGAAATAACCCATACGTAAACAAAGGTAAAATCAATTAAAAAAAACAATATACCTTCTGAATCTGCTCAGTGGTGATGTTAGTAGGAGGAAATGAAGGCGTGACTGGAAACATTTGCCCTGGTTGCTGCATCTGAGGCTTTCTTGCTTAATTAAACTATAAACCCGCAAGAAAAAAACACAAAATCGCAAGGGAAAATTTATGGGTTTCGTTTAAAATTTGGAGAGGGAGAGGAATGGAAACAAGAAAAGGTGTACTTTTTTACCCGTTAGTAGAAAAAGGGTTGGTGTGTCTTTTTAAGGTTTGATTTCTCTTGCGTTAAACTGAAAGTGTACTTGAGAATTTTATTTTTTTTTCCTTTTATAGTAACGTACAGACAGAAAAAGCAGTGAGGATCTTTTTCTGTCGGATGTTGGAGTCACGTGCTCCTGCACGGGACCGATTCCACTATTCTATTTTACGCCTAGTTTGGCTGGGGTCCACCCCAATGAAGGAGGTAATTTGTGTTGGGATATTACACCGATAATATGCATTATATCTTCAAAACATATTTTTTATGTGCGAATATTCGATTTTCCAATATGGAATTTGAGAAGGCGAAATGATAATTACCAAAGCCAAATATGTGACGACATATTTTATCTTTTTCAACTTTCAACGAAAAAAAAAAAAAATAGTTAGTTTTTTCTAAAATCAAATCTCAAGTTCAAAGAAATCAGGAAAAAAAAAAAAAGGAAATGCAAGTGTTTGGATTAATCGAGACAAGTGTTTGACACTTTCTCCTTAAGATGAATTTGCCCTGCATCAATGCTAACTATTTTTTGGCAATCATCTCCAAGACACAACGATCACGTCTATTCATAAAAGCACTTCAAATGACTTAGACAAATGAACTCGAACAGAGTTTCCTCTTTACCATAATCATGACTTTGATGCAAGAAGGAATCACTTTTACAAAGTGTTTTTGAGTAGAACCAAAGTGTAAAAATAGAATAGAATGAATAATGAACGTCCTAGTATTTTATATAGAAGGTGAAGGGGTGTGGTGGAGAGACACGCCCCAGAACTCAACAATTTTAGTCAAGGGTCGCAGTCTTTTATGGTTGCCCGCATGTCGCCTAGCGTCGTTTGAGATCTGGAATTGATTTTTAGATTTCAAATATACTAAAACGATCTACGCAACGAGTATAACAAATTAATCTATTTACTTTCATAGCCCCTATTTGTTTGTCATTTTGTTTTTCATTTTTATAAGAAATTAGACTGTTGGTCACCTCGTCTAACCCCTTTTTACTGGCATCTCACATTTTCAATGAATTGCAGTCTGCCAACGGTCAAAAAACTCATTATAATATGGGCAAAATGGCAAACAAACAAGGACATAATTTGATTATCGGATTAAATCCGAATATTTGACTAAAATGACACAATGTCAGTTTTCAAGGTTTATACTTAACCAAAATTTAAGTTTTTAAACCAAAATCCAACAATTGGCATGTACAGACTGTGCTACTTGAATAAGGCCACGTAGGCCCTGTTCTAGTATAATACTCCATCGATAAATTGTATTATTGGATTGATTAGGGGTGTAAAATTGAGTCGTTTCACTTGAAAGAAGTCACTAGTCATAACCTTAATAATATGAAGCCATTGTTTGATTTGGATGAGAATGAATTTTTTAGTTGATTTTGATAAAAATTGATAAACTTTATAGTTAAAAAGTTGATAAAGTTGCAGATCATAGAAATGTGTGGTTGAAAATGAATTTAAAAAAAAAAAAAAACTAATTATATGAAATGGAGGCCAAACGAGAGCTTGCTAGGTTAAGGCTTAATTTGTGAAGTTAGTTTTTTAGTTGAGTTTTATAAAGTGTGATTGTTGAAACTCATATAAGAGCAAACACCCTCTTGGAAATGATCCTTGTTGTGAATCTTACGATTTGAGGACTACTTCAAGTAAAAATTGGATACCGAAGAGGTACGTACGATTGTGGAAATTGTCTGAGGGATGGAATGTAATAACACTAATTAATTCAATGATGACAACCACACAGATTATCATTATTTAGCCCTTATTTGACTCCTTCGAAACAAAAACAATTTTTCTTCATACTAACTTTCAACAACACATTCATATATTTAAATATTTTTTTACATAAATCCAAAAATTTTCTTCATTTTTAACTACACATTCTAAAAAAAAAAAAACACTATTCAAAATATCATTTTTACATAATAATGACCATCACATAGGAATTTAATATCTTATAAGCCCCCCACAGCCCATAGGTAGGCGCAGTGGTAAAACATAAATGTTCTCGAGGTATCGAAGGTTCGAATCACCACGACAGTTGGAAGACAGATATCCAGTGGTGGCAAAATTATGGTGAGCTTTGTCGCTCTTTCGGAGGTTCTATCCACACGTTGTAAAAGAATGTCTACAAGGAGGAGAGCCACTTCCCGATTGTTTGATCCAAGTGTATATAAGTTGTGACGGCATTCGAATTTACCCCGAGTGACGAACCAGGGGGATGCTGTCATCCTCAAGATTAGTTGAGGAAGGTTGGACATCTGAGTTACCAAAAAAATAAAATAAAAATAAAAATCTTATAACATGAGCTTACGATAATAATAATATGCAGCATTCTCGAAATCACTCTGTTCAAGAAGATCCACTCTATCTCAAGCTTTAATAAAATTCTTAAGGGTAATCAATACATAACGTCCTCACCTTTCACTGTTAATGTGGAAAACGTCCATATCTTTTATTTTTTGGCATTTTCACCCTTATTTTCACATTTCATTGCACAAATATGTTATTTTCACCTAATTTCTCAATTAAATTTTGTGAAATGACAAATATACACTTCTCTTTAAATAAAACAATAGGAAAGAGAAAAAACTAATTGCAATCATAGTTTCAGATTTTTTCTTAAAAGCGCAAATGAGTCCCAAATAAATTATTAAAAGGGTAATTAGTACATAATGTCCATATTTTTCACCATTATAGAAAAAATAAACGTCCATACCTTTCATTTTTTTAAATATATTTTCACCATTAATTGCACATTTGATTGTTCAAACCATTCTTTCCATCAAATTTCTCAATAAAGAACTGTAAAATGACGTATATACCCTCATATTTAAATAAAAAAATATTTATTTTTAATTTTTAATTTTTAATTCTTAAATAATTTATTTGGGACCCATTTGTACTTTTTAGCTTTTTTAATTTTTAAATAAATTTAATTGGGACTCGTCTACACCTTTTTAAAAAAATAAATTTTTTAATAATTTATTAGGGATTCGTCTGCACTTTTTTCTAAGATAAAATTGGGACTATGATTGAATTAATTCTTTAGTTTTTTTTTATTTAAATATGAGGATATATTCATCATTTTACAACTTTTTATTGAGAAATTAGATAAAAATGAATAGAAATGAAGGTTTTACACAATCAAATGTGTAATTAAGAGTGAAAATGCCAAAAAAATAAAATAAAAGGTATGAGCGTGTTTTTTTATTTTTTGCAATAATAGTGAAAGGTAGGAACATTATGTACTAATTACCCTTTTAATAATTTATTTGAGAAATTTATTTCTTTTTCCTTTTGTTTTATTTAAAGAGAATAATATATTTTTTATTTCACAATTTTTAATTGAGAAAATGGATGTTATCACATAACGTCCTCGTTTAGTATCAATATTAATATGTGATTAGCTCTCGTTTGGCACCCATTTTTTCTCATTCTCATTCTCATTCTTTTTCTCTTTCTTCATTTCAACCACACATTCTATCAATAAAATAATATTACATATAAACCTAAAAATTCTCCTTACTTTTTAACCACACATTCTTTCATCAATCATTATTCAAAAACACATTTTGTACTAAAATGGGTGTCAAACACCCCTTGCGCGTTGTAGCCAAAAATTTCCACTTTCAGGCATGGGATTCTCACTAGATGCCATCTGGGTCTCCCTATAAAGAAAAGTTGCGAACCTTCTTAAACCTCAATTCTTGCATATATTCACCCAGCTTAAACTAATCGAGCAACTTCACGTTTCAAAGGCTCAAATCTGGCTTCGGACATTTTGAAACGGCTATTCCCACGTCGTTCAATCCGAAGATCGTCCAATTTACTCCTTCCCTCAACCAGGATTAGGTTGTCCTATCCCGGTATGGATCTGAACCCATTCAGGTTATGCTCCGGGCTCAAGTTCCTCGGATATTTCATGATCTTCCTCGTATTTTCTATAATTGCTCTCTCCTATTATGCTGTCGTTGTCCTTACATGGGGTCCACACCTCCTCGACGGTGGTGCAAACTCTTTCTTGTCTTTCACAATCATTGCTGTTTTTCATCTCCTGGTAATTTCAATTTGTTCCTCTTTACGTCTACTACGTTTTTACTCTGCCTTCTTCATTTGATTCTTGAACTTCTAAGGTTATTTGTTGGTGAACCCTGTTTCATTTATATGTTAAAAAAGTGAAAGTCTTTAAAGAATGAACTGCTGAGTGTTCATTATTTATATACCGTCAATTGGAATAAAGAATGAAGTGATAATTAGGGGCTAATTTTGTCAGGCTGTTCTCTCCCCGAGTCTAGATTTTGGAATAGCTCATGAACTTATTCATTTAAGATTGAGAAACGGAATGTTATCACAAAAATCTACTCCATCAGCAGAGCAAGGATTTTTTCTTAAATATTCATTTTTTTTTTCCCCATGGAATCGCATTTATACTCAGTTTGGAAGAAATTTATAAACAATTTAATTTATATATAGATAGAAACGAGTGGTGGTAAGTGGATGGTATTCGTCGGTCAATTAGAATTTGTGTTTTTGCCAAAGAGACTTCCACCTGCCAAATGTTAACATTTTAATCAATACCATGTCAGAATGGATGATGTATTCTCATTTTTTTTTAATCTTTATTTTTTCTGTTTTTTCTTCTTCACGTGAAAGTTGACACGTGTTCCCAAAAAATCTACTCTATCAAGAGGGAATTCTGGTTATGGACTCCAGTGACCTGGTGCAGTGGTTTCTGTTGAATTTGTTTGAAACTTCCGTAGTGGTAGTATTTGAGGGGTAACTTTAGTCTGTGTGTCAGAGAGAGAGTTGTGAGATGATTAGACCAAATAAAGGGTAGTTCTTATATTGTAGTTTGTTAGCACTGAATAAGCTTTGCAACCTTTGGTTCACCCTAATGTACAAAGAGCAGGAATGGAGCCCTAGAGGTTAAAAAGGCAACAAGAATAACAGTTTTCTTTTGAAAATTCGTATGAGTTTCTCCATGAATAAGTGACATGGCATATTTATTAATAAATTATGAGCTAGTTTAGTTGGATTCAATTCCAGTTTTATGTAAGGTATGTATGTTGGTGTTGTCGAACATTTGAAGTGTAAAAGTTTATGCCTCAGTACGAACCCAGTTATGGAAGGGTCTTAACTTCTTTCAGGACTCTTTGGACCGGATTCATGATATTAGTACTCTAATAATATGATGCTCTGCTGATCTTGATAATAGGAAAACAGTCAGTTTGTTTTGTGGAAAGAATATATGTTATGAGTAAAAATGTTGTTGGAGAAGATACATAATGCTATTTTTACTCTAAATTGTAACCATCTCTTCGGTCTTGGGAACATAATCATCAGGAAACTTCCTTTAGGAGCTTAACAGTTTTTACTTTGATAATTATCGTTTACAAGCTTCTCTAAGACTGTTGATCAACTTTGCAGCTTGTATTGTTAACATGGAGTTATTTTATGGTTGTCCTTCGGGACCCTGGTGTTGTTCCTGCAAACTGGAAAATGTCATCAGAGCAAACAGAAGGAAATTCGATGATATGTTATGATTCTAGAGCACTTGCTGATTCGACGACCATGCCATCCTCTTCAGATGATACAGAAAGAAGACCAGAAATAGGCTATTGTAGTCGATGCCAAAATAGCAAACCACCACGCTGTCACCATTGCTCTGTCTGTAAGCTTTTCACCTTTATATATTCATTTCTTTGATTCTCCTTTCTGGTTTCTAATTATCTTCTTTATCGTCGTTTTCTCTTTGTTGCTCTTAATTGCTAAACGCTGATATAATTGTTATTGATGTAGGACAGTCTATTTACAACTAAGACACTAACTTATTTCTTGTTGTAATAGGATTTTATTTCTTGTTTAAATTTGGACTTCTATTCTTTTAGGTTTTTAATTATTTATCATAAGCTATTAGGATTTGGAGATTATTTTGCCTATATAAACAAAAATTTTGTAATTTTTCCATGACCAATTCTTTACAATAAAATTATTCTTTACAAAATTTCGAGTTGGATCAACTTTATTCTTGTTTACAATTCTTCTTTCGCACCAAAATTGGTATCAGAGTAAGAACTTTCTCTTGACTGATTGCCACCAATGGTGTAGTAGCATGCATCCTCACGACAACGATCGGAGAATTGCAAAATTACCAACCTTGGTCTAATATTTGGAACGAAAGATGGATAAGTATGAAGGTGTTGCTTTAAAACTTGCAGATTTTTCTATGAATGTTGGTTGCTTCATTGAGTCCAGAACATGGAAACACGTGGCTAAAGATTTTCCTCATCCAAGCTAGGTTAGAATCCTCACAAGTACTGTAGAAATTTTGGAGAATTTTCCTCGTGATTGATTAATATTCTCTTCTTCAACCCAACTCGAAAATGATTTTAAGTAGGGGAGATTGATATAGAACAATTCTTTTACAAATAAGACAAAATTATTTGTAACATATCATGAGATGAAATTATTTGATAAGGGGAGATTGACAAAATTATTTGATATAACATATCATGAGATGAACTTATAATTATGTCCCTACGAAAGCAGTCAAAATCTTTGAGCATTATCAAGCTCTCTGCTGTTCCTACATCGTAAAGATGATGAATTGATGATTATCTGCTAACACTGTAAGCATGTCTTTTTTTCAGGCCAACGATGTGTTCTTAAGATGGATCACCACTGCATATGGGTTGTGAATTGTGTTGGCGCTTGCAACTACAAGTTCTTTCTCCTTTTTGTGGTGAGAATAGTATTATTGCCCATTTTCAATTATGTATAATCTTTGTACATGGATACCAAACTTCTAATAAGGAAGCTTTTTAGCGATGCTTGCCTTGTCATTTCTTTTGTTTCCGTCAGTTTATTCAGCAAATACATAAAAAGAACTAATTTATTCATTCAATTTTTTCATACAAATTTCCATTAACTTTCTGCATTAATATGGGTTCTAACATATTCATTTCACTTCAACATAAGGAGAAAAGTAGCATTTCTATTATTGGCTCTGATCTTTAGGTTGAGAAATGTACTTAATGCTTTCAATTATATCTATTGGAGGCTCTATAAAAAGTCTAGAAAACCTTGGAAATGGTTATTTGAATCCTTTGAATTTCATTACAGTGACATCTTGCTTCATTATGTGAATTCTATATAAAGAAACGCATTTCTTGGAACTTTATTAAAAGATGAAGTGTTTTGGTTCTGATTCCCACCAATATTTGTTTGCTTTTTAGAATTTACAATGTTAGATAGTCCAGATGAACCTTGCACATCTGAATTAGATTTTAATTGAAGTTTTTTTTGTCTTCAAAAAATGCATTAAAGATTGTGTACTGTTGATCTTCACATGGTCAAAGATAATTTTACCATTATTTCCATTTATTTTAATACCTCAGGCTCAGAAAATTCCTTCCAAGTTTTACTCTATCTGCTTTTCCACATGTATATGAGCATTTGTAAGTTATATCAAACTGAGCCATTGCCATTTCACATCATATAGACTTTGCTTTGCTTTAGTTGCATTAGTCATTATATCAATTGTTCTCTCGAGGTTGCTTTAGTAAAAACTTCACATGACCATGATAACTTCTTTCTGTTTCTGTTTCTTTTCTATATATATGAATTGACTATTAAAATGTTATTTTAGCTTTATACTTTTCTGGAGACAACGATGGATACTCTTGTGCTGCTACCCAATTTCATAAATTTTTTTAAGCATGCCAGTCATCGTTTCACTTCCCCTGGCCAACTTGCTGTTACTTTCCTAGCCTTTGGTAATTTCTCCTCCTTTGCATCAATGATCTTAATATCCATACGCTGTAGTTACATCCTCATCATTTTTGTGTTTCTTACAGATTCTGTAACTTGATGCAGTTTTGAATTTAGCTTTTGCGCTGAGTCTTCTCTGTTTCATAATTATGCATGCATCTCTTCTTTTGAGCAACACAACTTCAGTGGAGGTAAACCCACGTTAAAAAAGCATGGTTTATCTATTTGATGAAGAATTCTTAAATCTATGATGCAGCGTGTAGCCCTTCAAGTTGCACTGGTGTTCTTGATGTATGGTCTTTCTGTGTCTGATATTTCAGGTTTATGAGAAAAAAAGAGCTGTTCGGTGGAAGTACGACTTAGGATGGAAAACAAACTTTGAGCAGGTCAAAAATATTGAAACTCTTTCAATGCTGATATCAAACTCAACAAAAGTGTTACTGAAATGATTAAATTTGAGAAATAGCAAAAAGAAAATCTCTTTAATGGTGTCAAAACAAATAGCTAAGAACACATTGAAGCTTTTTAATGTTATTAAGCCCTTGTTTGAGCCCCATTTTGGGGAAAAATGTATTTTTGAATAGTGATTTTTTTGGAGAATGTGTGGTTAAAAATGAAATTTTTTCGATGTACGTGTAAAATTATTTTATTGAAGAATGTGTAGTTGAAAATGATTTTTTTTGGAAAAATGGGGCTCAAACAAGAGCTAAGTTGAAAATATTGCAGGAAGGAAACGTATCAATAGGATTTGTATCCTGACTTCATGGATAATTCCCTTATAAAATAGATATTCAATCACAACGTGAAGATCTAACTAATTGTTATCTTGTATTTGGCCCAAACC
>CAIGRS010181895.1:0-13147 GCA_903798395.1 Fraxinus floribunda | reverse complement strand
AAAAAAAAAAAACTTGCCCGACATTTCTTTTTTTAAATTTTTTCTTTTCATTTTAGCTGTAATTTTTTTATATATTAATATTTAATTATTATTTATAATACGTATAAATTGCACAAATTTTAAATTCTTTAAAAAAAATTTAGATTAATCACGAATTAAAAAAAAAAATGAACAGGCTCGAGCCCAGCTCGAGCTCTGGCTTAAGTTTTTTTAGGTCACAAACAGAAATGAGATGTGCTATGTGTACATTATGGGATCCATAAAGCTGCCAAGTGTATATTACACGTAGAATTTTCCAACAGGAATAGAAACCAAAAGCCTGCACCACCATACACATTGTCGTTGATCCTATCCCACAATCGCCAGCTCCAACCACCACCTCCACCGCTACCTACAACTCCAACCAGCCACAACTACACCACCACTGCATGCACCAGTAACCACCCCCAATGCCTGCTAAAATCCGCCATCTCTTCCACTTCTGCCACACCACATCCACCAACAAAATCTCCAAACCTGCCATCACTATCTACACTTTCAATACACTACAAATCAACCTCCAACTCAAACCACCACAAAATCAAAAAAAAAGAAAGAGAAACGGGAAACCTAATTTTTGCAATGGGTCCCAACGATCGGCCCCATCAACTCGACCGTCGAACGTAACGATCGGCCCATTGACTCATCGTTGTATTGTGCGTATGACACTGGAAAAGTCTATCGTCGCTAACGAGACCATCGTTGCAGCGCTCGCTGCGATGAACCCATCGCCACTACGCGCGATGGTCGGCCCATCAACTCCACCGAATTGGTGGATTGTACGCATGTGAGAATAAATGAGAGAGGGTGGTGGTTGGTTGGGGAGTTAATTGTTTCAGTGGCCACTGTAATTTACGCATCGTCACGGTTTACCCATTGAACTTTACAATGCTTTCGAGTAGCCATTCAACTTATCTAAGTTTCACTAAAATGGTCATCGGATGGATTCTGTTCATGAACGTGTAGATGTAGAAGACGGGAAGCTAATGTGGCCGTTAAAATTGGTAACATCTGGAACACGTGGACGACGAACCCCCCAAACACTGCCTTAGCTACAGTAAATTAAAAAAAAAAAAAAAGGAAGACTTAATTGTTTTGATCTCTTATACCCAATACAGCTCTCGAGTCCCCAATATATCCAATTACAAGATAAATGCTTACTTTCGAAGAAATGCTTACCTTTTTTTTTTTCTCAGTTTTGTGAAGAACAAGAAATGCTGCTCCAAAAGAACCTCTCCCAATCTGCTCAATTACTTCATAATCTCTTATTTTAGATTTGATATCACCATTCTCCATCTCCATTTGGCCCTTCAAATTTAAAATTCTCAGCTAAAAAATTCAATCTTCATGCAAAACTTGCTCCAATTGAGCAAGAAACTTCAAACCCTGCTATTATATTTCCTGTAAGCAACCAAAAAAATCAAAGCTTGAAATTGTTTTAGTAAATTATAGCCTTCTTTTCAGGGAGGCCCTTAAATAAAGCGTTGGGGTTGGGTAGGGTGAGGCACGTTTGCTTGGGTGGAAGGATTTGGGGGCAACGGTTAGGGCTCTGTAGCTAAGGCAGTGTTTGGGGGGTTCGTCGTCCACGTGTTCCAGATGTTACCAATTTTAACGGCCACATCAGCTTCCCGTCTTCCACGTCAACACATTCACGGACGAAATCCATCAGATGACCATTTTGGTGAAACGGAGATAAGTTGAACGGCTATTCGAAAGCATTGTAAAGTTCAATGGGTAAGTCATGACGATAGGTAAAGTACAGTGGCCACTGAAACAATTAACTCTTGGTTGGTATTTAGAACTGTGTGAGATTTTTAGGGTTTTGTTTTTGGATTTGGGTGGGTGCGGTTGTTAATTGAGGGATTGATATATAATTATATATGTTTTTCAAATAAAACTATTTAGAACATTTTTATATAAATAAACTTTAAATCTATTTTTGAAGTTAAATCTTAAAAAAATTGGTTGGGTTTAATTTCCCCTATGAAATTTCCATGGACGTTTAATTCAATTACAATTATAGTTACGTGTTCTTGGCAATTTCTATGTTTCAATTACAAAAAAAAAAAAATTAGAGAAATTTTGGGAGCCAGTAATTTTATTCTAAGTTTGTATAATATCCAGTAATTATGATCTAATAAATTAATCTGCAGTATTTTTTGAATTCTTTTTACTTGGTCATATGTGAATTTTTCTCAACTTTTTTTTAAAAGTACATTGATACATTTATATTAAAAATAAACTACTAATTACCATTAGGCTAAGCAACACTTGATGAATAAATTCATGATAAATTAAACTAGATTTACATCCTTGGTGAGAAGATGATATCCTCCCTTATCTAGAGGAAATATGTCCAATGATGTTATGTACAAATTAAAAATCAAGTGTAAAACTTGACATTAGAAAAAGTGCAAATGAATGTGTAAGATAGAGTGTACATTAAACATGACTGATTTAGCCCCCGTTTGGTGTACATTATTTCCAAGAGAATGCATTTTTTTGGTTGATGTGATGGGAAATATGTATTTGAAAAAAAAGGAAAAGTTATTGATGTGATGGAAAATATTATTTTATTGAAGAATGTGTGGTTGAAAATGAGTAGAAGAATGAGAATGAAAAAAAGAATGTAGTCCAAACAAAGGCTTATAATAGGCTCCAAGAATTAAATAATCCATCAATTAATTGATGTGACTTGTCACTTTGGCTTGGTATAAGATAAGCAATAATACTTAGCCCCCCATTTGAGTCAAATGAAAATTTTTATTCTCATTATTTTACTCATTTTCAACCATACATTCTTCAATAAAATAATATTTCCAATTACATCAATAAATTTTTCTTCTTTTTCAACCACACATTTTCCATCAATCTACTACTCCAAAATACATTCTTCCAAAATAATGTGGCTCAAACGTACACCATTTCCCATATTAAAAAAGGTAACTTTTAAGCACATTTAAGAAACAACTATTCATATCTCCATGGCTGAAACCTTGACCTAGATTATCCCAAAATCTAAAGGTAAGAATCCAACATTATCAAGTAAAATAAGTAGCCAATTACTGCAAAACTAATCAAGCAAAAACAAATTAAATTAAACCCTTAAGAAACTCAAGTGAGTTTAATGTGGTGAATTCTTTCTAAGGGACAAAAAGAATAATACTAGATACACTTTATGTATAAAGAAGACAGCTTCTCCCAATTAATAGTCATCCGCGAGGTGCTAACATTTGCTGCTTCTTTATCTTTTCGTCGTTCTTCACCATGCTGAATCAAAAGCATCAGATGTGAGATATACAGATTAAAAACATTAACTATTCACAACATTTTTACACAATAAAATTCAATAAACGTTATCCCCTCCTGTGAACTTGCCTAATTGAGTAAAAAGTTTCTTGCAGAATCACAGTAGCTCAAAAACATCGACATTCTATTTTTCAGAACATGATAAAATCTAACATCTTTAACCAAGTTGATGGAAGAGGGGTAGTTTGCAGGGTTTCCAAATGGGAAAGGGTTAAGTAGCATTACTCCAACCAAAGGGAATAACGTGCAGCACTCATAAATCACAATGGGGTAATTTGCAATTTTCCGAAGAAATTACTCATCAAGGTTCTTTCAAATGTGTATGATTAACTTATTCACGGAGGTAGTACTTAGAATTTCATTTGAATTTGGATTTGACTATAGTATTATGTTAAATGAAGCTTAAGAACCTACAAGCACTAGAGTTTTTTCATTTTCTTTTAAGATGGACTCCCACTCCCACACAGATCATTTTGGATTTCTGGAGGGGCTACCTAATATACTAAGATGAACTCGAGTGCTCATCTCATGGTATGTTTTGTAGGAATGATGGGTGGTACTTGGGATTACTAAGAAAGAAAATAAGCTAAAACCTTGTCCGTTATATTGTCCGATCCTATCTAGCATCACTCAACCAACATGCACTCGAGTTTTGGCTTGAATATGTAGGACAAAACCACTGCAATAGAAACTAACGGTCTCGTATTTTCAATTCAAACTAAGGTAGCAAGGACGGCCAAGTAAAATGGTGAGCAAACTTTGACATAGGAGTGTCCGCATTAGATTTTACCTGATGTCGTGAGGAGTAATAAATATCCACTGGGATCCTTGAGCCAATGCAAAATCGATAATAGCATCTAGACTGATTTTTCTGCTAACTGCATCCTGCAGATTAAACAGAAATTGACATATTGTGATACTAAATTTTTTGACTCACGAAATAGAAAAGGAACACAGTAAATTACATGGATGTCACCACACAAGCACGTGTTTGTTTACGTGGGGGAGGGGGTGATAATAAGGGTTTCAGAGATGTTTAAAATATAAAGTGGTGGTAGAGACCCACAAGTGACTGGTAAAAACAAGCAAACAAGAAAGATGCCAATGAAAGAAAACAGGGAAGATTGAGAAAACAAATGGCGATCCTAGCATAAACAGGATCCAATTTATATAAAATGTTAATTCCCTCTTCTAAGTTCTCTATAGTAATTGGAGACGGTAAATTCATGTTCATCCTTTAAATTCTCCCTCTTAGGATTAAGAGAACACCTCAGTGTGGTTATTATGGAAAGATTTAAAGTATAAAGAGACATAACTCATCATGCTTATAACGTACCATGGTAACTAATAAAATTCACTTATTCAACGTACCATAAATACATCAAACTCATCCATTGCTCGGAATGGTGCTTCTGTCATCTCATGAAGCGCAAGGGCAAAGCACAAAGTTGAAAAGGAACGCTCACCTCCTGTTCATACATCAAAGAAAGAACATAACACAGTGTTAACCACAAGTAAACTCACTCATCAGTCGTCTACTCAATTTTGTCCTTCAATGACAAATTTGAAATGTTTCCACTATCCTGATCAATGGTCCATATAATTCAGGCTCATATTTGGCTCCTTTAAATTGAAGCAATACTCATAAAGCAATAGAAAAGGAGGAAACCTGAAAGCCCTCTAGTGTCGCGAACAGAGCTGCTTGATGCATCTTGAGGCATTTTTACCTGTGAAGAAAGAAAGCAATCAAATGAGGGAGGAAATACTTAGGTAACTGGGCTGTTACTCACCGGCTCACAGCAAGGTGAATCTAGATAATAAAATCTTGCCAAACCGGAGAATTTGAACACAATCCTTCTCGATTCACAACATCATAGGGGAAGGAGGAAGGGGAGGTCAATTTACCTCAATTGAGAGGGTTTGCTCCTCATAACTAACTTTGATTTGACCACTGATCCCTTTCCTTCTCAAATGGCCATTAAATCTAATGTGAGAATTCATTGATCAGGACGGAGTGAAGTTTTAAGAATAACAAGCTTTCCTATAAAAAAATGTAGGAAAGATCACTTTGAAAAAGAAAAGAATATGAAGAGAACAGTACTGCCACGTTAGCTGGCGCTTCAAAAGAGTTGCGTTCCTCTGGAATTTGCTCAATCGCAACTCTAATGCTTTTTGGCATGCCTGAAATAAAAGTAAGGGAAAACTGAAGCAGGTAATACATTACAGAGGTATCAAAAGTATATAGCAAAGTTAAGAAAGATATCGAGAAATAGGAAAAGTTTGGACTTCCAGTAGTGGAGGAACAAAGCATAGAAACAAATAAATAAGCAGTCACCCAATGCAGCAAAAGTACTTGTCTCCCCTTCTATATCTCAAATGATTCTAATAAAATGAACTAGCTTCTTGTACTGATGAAGACGACTTGATAAATCCTTACTATTAATTCTGCATAAGAAATAAAGGGAGACAAGACTAAGGTAGAAAGGGGTGCACGATAATGTCTGTCATGACTTCAGGAAAATGAGAATACATAGGTAAAACTGAATGGCAGTGTTTGAGAAAGTTCCTGCCAACTTCAGCACTCAGGCATCTGTTTCCAGAGTGGGAACAGTAATTACTTAACTGGATACTATTGAAGCTGGACAATGTTCGTGAACTCACATGCTAACATAGAAAATGGAAAATTTAAATGAGAATATTTATCTCCAAGCAACCAAGAGAAAGGAAGAAGGATTGTGCTACTTCTAGTTTATCTCGAAAGCCTTGGTAATTTTGCCGTTTCCTTAGGATTTTACGCTCCTTTTTTTGGTACAACATCCTGAGATCCTCAATGGATTCTGGAAATCTGCAGTACGGAGCATCCCATTTAAGTAAAAAGCTCATCAAGTTTTTGAAGATACAACAAAACATGTCAAGTCCGTACCTCTGGCTCTCACGCTGAAGTCTTTGATTCATCCTGCTAAGTTGAGCACTGAGTTGCTCTGGATTGCTCTCCCTACAGCCCCCTAAAGCTTCGATCTCGCTCTCAGGGCAGATAATTGAAGCTTTCCGGCGGTTTTCCTGTGATTCCACCATGAAGTTAACATCAGGTATTGCTGGAAATTCATTTATAATTGCTTAATGTCAGAAGAAATACTAAATAATTTTATGTGGAATAGAAATAACAGAGAAGATGAAGCTTTCAATAGAAAATTCCTGCATGAAAGTATAAAGTAGAAGCATCTAGCCAAGTGTTTACAGAATGTAATAAAACCAAATTGTAGAAGAGTACAAGACAGGAGAAAAAGGTTTGGAAGACGATACGCACAGATGTAACACTTTTGGTTTCGAAGTACAGGTTACCAAATAATTTGTGGCTATGCGTAAGTATATCATGTGCTACATAGCACAGATGTAGTTTATTGACCCAAGAAAGTGAGTCATTTTGACAAGTCACCGTTGTTAGAACTCAAAATAAATAAATAAATAAATAAATATATTGATGCGTATAAATGTAAACCTTGTTGGACACGACCTCAGCCCACTATAGACCCGAACTCGAGGTCATTGGCTTGACCTAAGTCCACTGTTATTGGGCTATTTCCAAGATCGGGTTAGCTGGAGGTCGGGCCCCCGTAATTAGGTCGGGTCATTAGCCCTAACTCACATATCCCCTCTGACCTTATTGCACGTTTTCTAGAAATGCTAATCCTACTTAGATACGAACTCCTGGTTTATTACAAATTTAACCCTAACTCAAATTGTGCACTTCTAACACAACACAAACACCTTGAATAACAAGGATAAGGATTNTCCCCTCTGACCTTATTGCACGTTTTCTAGAAATGCTAATCCTACTTAGATACGAACTCCTGGTTTATTACAAATTTAACCCTAACTCAAATTGTGCACTTCTAACACAACACAAACACCTTGAATAACAAGGATAAGGATTGCATGAAGTTGAATCATTTCAGGACTCCACCTCCAACATCTATAAATACATAACATAGCCTCATTATTCAGGTACGTTTTTTGAATAATATTTCAGCATATAACATTTTGCACAATTTCACATTTTGACTTAAGCATCGGAGGGGAGACGAGAACACGCTTCGACGCCTTTGTTTCAGGTATTGAAGATCAGATCGTGCGGAGTTCAACCGTCCAGTTCGAGTTCTTTCATGTACAAGTTTTTGGTAGCATCCTATATGAAACATTAGTACTAACTTATACTCCAGGGCAGGATCAGAGATGCACCTTACAGTTACGTTCAAGCTCCCGATACTCTGCCTCTGCATTATTGAGGTCAGAAAGAACTCGGTTACTCATGACATTCTCAAAATGTTTCTTCTCCTGGATAAGAGCAGGATATTATAATTTCGAAAAAAAATATGAAATGTCCAACAGAAAGGAAATAATAAATCAAGAAATGCATAGGATAAAGGAAATGGACCGCTTCTGCATCATGTAGATCTTTCTCAATCATCATTAGCATGCGCTCTGCTTCCGCTAATGCATCAAATTCAGTTTTTGCCGACTCTACATGAAAAAACAACAGCAAGACAGTGATATATCATAAAATTGGGAAAAACAGAAATTTAATAAGACAATAATATACTAGCTTACCACACAAATTTTCGAATGAAAGTTTAAGATCTTTAGCTTTATTTCCTGCTTCATTCACTCTCATCCGAAGGTTTTCTAACAATTCCTCCTTTTCTTGTATCACATGTTGGAGCCTCTGCATATCATTCAAGATCCATTCAAATGAGAAATTGTTTAATGTGTTAATGTGAATCAGAAACCACAGCTATGACTGCATGCACAGTTAAAATAGCAGAAAAGAAATAGGGGAGGAAAAATGGCAGTCAAGGTTCAAGTAACAAACAGATATTTCTTGATGGAGCTCATTGACAGTAGATTCAGGCGCAAAACTGGCTTCTTCAGAGATTGACTTTTTCACATCTTGCATTTCGAATTCCTTTGACCTTAATTCCCTCTCTGCATTGATGCGCCTTCTCTGAAAGTAGTACGTAGTTAGAACTAGAGCATAACTCCCAAAAAAACAGTATTCGTCAGAATCATCCTTCGCACATAATAGTAAATTTCGGACAAAAAATGAATCTAATATCACTGAACCGCTACAATAAAATTAAGTAAAATCCAGGAACCATTTCATCACTATCGGTCTGAAAGTTCACACGTGTTTTCATGGCACTGCTTTATTTAGCTTTTGTTTGGCACAGATTTTTTCATGGGAAAAATGATTTTTTGGAGAATGTGGTTAAAGGTTAAAAGTGGATAAAAGTTGTGGGTCCAATGAAATGAGAGATTGAAAATGATTTTGGAGAAAAATAATTTTAGAAAAATCAGGCTTCAATAAAAAATGAATCCAGTCTAAAAGTGGGGGTGTTGAAGATTAAACTCGTACAAATGCAGGAGTCCCCTTTCTAAGGGTTTAATCTTCAAATGTAATCATTATCATATATTTCCATTTGCTTATCATAGATCTGAGCTATCTGCTGTTTTAATTCCAACATATATCATATATGTCACAATGTCTTTCACAAACATTGGAACATGAAAAACTTTTCACAAATGCCAGTTCTATCTTTTAATCTTCTACAAGTATAACTGCAAAAGGTTTTTGTAAGGAGACAGTTGCTTGGCCACTCAAAAGAAAACTTGAGAGAAAATGTGGATACCTTTGCATTATGTAACTTATCTTGAAGACTATTGAGTTCTTCCTCCTTGTTGCGTTTTATTCCCCTGCCATGTTGAGCATGCTCTTTTGTCTTCAATGCATCTTTCTCCAGATTTTTAATTTGATTATCATATGAACCAGAAAGACGGCCACCTCTAGCATTCTTGTTTGGGGGAAGAATAGTCTGGGCTGAACCACGGGAAAACCTGCGAAGGAGCACCATTATTTGCAGCTGCTACCATGTTTAGGCAACATTAGATAACTACCATACATAGTAGAATGAAACGAGAGTGTTCAGATCGGAAATGCCTGGAACAATCTACTGTATTTCAGCCTGCCGAAAACTATAATGACTTAGCATGAAACATATAATAACTCGTCATAACATTAGGGTTGTGAAATTAGCAAGGTAGAAAGGCACCTAAAGATGCACTTTAAGTCAGTCCTTCAGTACGGTGAGTTAAGTAATTCTTCATATAAAATTTAAATTATTTTACTGCAACAAATACAAATAAGCATAAAACATTGGTTCATGTGATTTTATGTATGTTGGTCCATATGTACATGTGCATATGCTTAGACATGTGAGTTGAGCAAGTGAGTATAATCTGTCTATGCATGTACACAGACACACACATCTGCATGTACATTAAAATTGCATGTACTTATGCACACATTATCTGAGCTTTGAGAAAGCTATAATGTATGTTTTATATGGTTACGTTCGTTTTTAGATATATAATAACGGTTCCCATAGTAGCATCATAGCATATTCCTCCAAAAAAGAGTAAGGGTGTGTTTGGGCCACATTATTTTGGAAGAATGCATTCTGACATAGGAGATTGATGGAGAATGTGTGGTTGAAAAAGAAGGAAAAATTATTGATGTGATGGAAAATATTATTATATTGAAAAATGTGTGATTGAAAATGAGTAGAAAAATAAGAATGAAAATTTTAATGTGTACCAAACAGGGGATAAATATGGAAGCGAGATATGCAAAAAGCCTATACGCATTTTGCTACCACAGCACATAAGTCCAATGTGAATCATTTTAGCTTACATCTTGTAGCCATCAGAAGTGTAAACCTCCTTCAGATTTGATATCCTTTGATCAAAAGCAACTGTTTTGCCAATATCATAATCTCTAACGAGAACTTGCCTCTCAGCATTACCCTATAAGATAAATAGCAAACAGTACTAAAATGTCAGAAATGCACAAGAGAATAAAAAAGAAACAAGTTGAACCCAGAATAAACTTTGTTGCAATATTAAGGAAACTAAATGGCACACGTGAAAGTAAAAACTGAATTCTTCAACGTGAGAAATCACACTAATATAAGGGGTCCTTCGATAAGCACGTATATGAATAAGCCTTTGTACAGGTATTGTGCATTATATTGTACACAAATTAGGAAACAAACATTTATCTAAGAGCCAGGCTAACAAATAGAGGCAGTGCTGGGTTAACCTCAAAAGGTAATAAAATATTTTTCTAAAATACCAAGAAATTGCAAAATTTACCACATCGACCAAAACATTCAACACCGTAGGATTGTCAGATTTGATAATGGAGAATGCAGTTGGATGACTAGTCTGGGGAAGCATGTGAGTTGGAATGTTCAACCTGCCAAAATAGAAGATAAATTAAAACAGGTTCACTATGTGAAACATAATAACAAGCCGGTTACATGCTTAAAAGTATAGAAAACTCATTACTTTGATCTGGAAAAGTCATATATGATAATCTGAAGATGATTATAGTTTGCTTCCCTAGCACATGCTCTTAAAACAAGGGAATCTTTATGATCTGTGACAATGAAGGCATTAAGCAACCGACCAACTGCATTTTCAATAGCAATAGACCACATATCACCATGTTCCAAGTTCTGCAAGAAATGAAGCATCAAAAGCATGGAATAAGTGATTTTGAGATAATGTTCACTCTATCCAAAAATGAGCATGGCCTAGCATTAATCTATAATCCTAAGATCACAAACCTGACAGGCTAAAAGCCCAAAATCTACATCTCTAAACTGGATTGAGATGATATTTTAACTCACATATGTATTCAATATACTGAGCGAAGCATAATTATGGTTGTAAGAATTTTCATTAATCAAAAAACTAGTCTGATGAACCTGTAGAATTGATAGGAAAATCTCCTTTCTGGACTCAATGAAATAAAGCATCATCCGACATAAACATTTTCATATTTTCACTCCGACCCAGATGACTTCTATAAAAGGAGACAATGACCTTGATAAGCCTTCCATTCAAATGGCTTACATGAGATGCAGAAAAAAAGCAAGGGCAGGAAAGGAAAATGAACTGGGACAATTTCACAAGCAGCATGTGCACATCGCAGAGGCAGTTACAAGGAATCATTGGAGGGCCATATGTCTCATACAAAGGGAGAATGAAGAAACGTAGAGGCATGGAAAAAATGGAGTTTGTGAGGAGAGAATGGACCTCTCGAAAGTCAAATGTCATTGTTTTTCCTTTTGTTATCCCCTTGATGTAATAGTAGGAATTATCAGAGGGATTCATACAGGTATTCATACAGAAAATTACTTCACGTTTCACTGCAATTTACATTTCTTTACAGAACTTTCTTTACAGAATTCAATACAAAGTTCCTTTTATATTTAATCCTTGTTCTTCAATGAGAAATCACTTCCAAAATCTATGAAAAAACACCACACAGATCATGAACCTACCAGACCTCTTAGGTGAGTAGATCATAGATGCTTGGTTATACACGTAAGGCGGGTGAATGTGAAACCAAAAACAAAAACGTGGAAAATGACAGAGGACTACGGAACAGGAGATTTTCATTTTCGAATCGAGTACAAGTATAGCATTAACTTCAATTTCAAAAAATGATACGCAACAATATCATTGATAACCACTATATTCCTCTTACACGAGTTTATAGCTAATGCTAGGAGATACGGAAAAACAGTCGAATTGGCATCTCCAAGAATGAAAATCAATCTCCTAAAGTACAGAAATGTCAGCCAGGGTTACAGTAGTTCTCATACAATGTTATTGTTGAAGATAATATTTAAATGACACAATGCAACCTTTCTAAAAGCTTAAGCTATTAAATCAAATGGTTCAACATGGTAACAAAGCAAGCAAATCTCCTAGGTTCAAGTCTAGCTGCCAACCATTTAATAAAATTGTGCACATATTGGGCATTGTTAGGAGAAAAGATCAACCCGGCCTACATATGAGGGGACATGTTGAAGAAAATATTTAATGATATACATGTAGCCCTCTCTTACATCTTAAGAGATCAAGTAGTTCAATAATTCTGAAGTAATAGGATATAAAACAGATTGTCCTGCATGTACTTACCGTCCGTTATTCCCTTTTCTTGTGCTCCTTCTTGAAATGAGAAAGAAAGGGGCACACCAAGTCCTCAAAGAAAAATTGTTTTCAACTCAGGGTGTGTTTGAGTCAAGTTATTTTGAAAGAATGTATTTTAGAATAGTAGATTGATGGAGAATGTGTGGTTGGAAAAGAAGGAAAATTTATTGATGTGATGGAAAAAATTATTTATTGAAAAATGTGTGGTTGAAGAATGAGAATGAAAATTTTAATATGTATCAAACATGGGCTCAGTTTATAATTTTAATTGTTGGAACTTTCATTATTATTTTTATTATTTGGGCTAAGATGATGATGCACTACTATCATGCTGAGGAATGTCATCCCAAAAGGCATTCTTAGGGAAGATGGAAGAAATTAGAAAAAATTAATGGTCAATTAGATTACGTGATTCGTTGACAAGTATTTCATGTAAGACGAATAGCTAGATATAGTCACATAAACATTTCACTATCCCACTTTGTTAAATTGCTCATAAAAAAGGAGAATACACCACACAATCCCACTCACGAAAAGAGAAATACATAAGAAAAAGAACAACTGATCACAATAATAATTTATGTAAGTTGACAAAAGCAAATGAAGTGCATTCATGCAGATTAAAATTTGCACGGTAATCTGGGTTATTTTACCACATGGGCACCTATGGGACCAATCGGTGGCCTCTTAAATCTATGTTGATGCCGCTCAATTGCTTGCAAAAGATTGATCACTCTAC